>JAXCGZ010004325.1:7500-30000 GCA_037179515.1 Halocaridina rubra
AATAATAATAATAATAATAATAATAATAATAATAGTTTATAATCTTTTATTTGTGTAATGTCATGATACAGTTAATGATAAATGAAAATTATAAATGTATCACCCGTATACATGCAAGAGGAAAAACTTAAAATTCTCCTAAGTAAGAACTCATCACTGTCGTTAAGTCCCTTGGAGCACAGCGCGGCCTTGTACATATTTCTTGTTAATGAAGTGATTAATTGCTTGATGCCTTAATACTAGGAGAAAAATATGCCAGCCATGGATGTAAAATATGTTTGTGCACAATTTATGTGTCAAAATTAGTCCTCATTCAAAACTGGGATGGACACAGATATATTGGAGCTGGGAGATTAAAGGCTCATTCACACATATCAGTGATATAGCAGTGCCGAGTCCCCTCAGTCCGCCAGTGTCAGTGAAAAACAAAATATCCTTACTTTTAATTCGGCTGACACATTCACATGTCCGTTGAAGTACTGTACTTTGACTCTCAGTGTCAGTTACGTCTTGTCCGTGCCGTGAAGTTGAACATCGTCGCCACCGATATTCTTTAATTTTTTCACGGACGCCGGACGAGTGTTGTGAGTTTGTCATAAAAAATAAATACGATGAAGTATTTGCGGATGTGTCTTACTACTCCAGGTACGTCACTACGGATATGTGTGAAGAGACGTCACTGAAACATCACGGATTTCACTAACACTAATCTGAAACGGCACTGATACGCCGCTTATATGTATGAATCAACCCTAATGCTAAATGTCCTTCCTAACTCCCCGCTATGATATCGAATTCGCGTTGGTCGCTTCCCGACTCGTGTCTCTACCACTGAACGACCACTGCCCCCGTATGTATGTGTATAATGATTGGGATTTCAAGGCAAGATTTTTAGTCTTCTTGAATGTGGCATCAAAAGTAGTTGGCAGATTTTGTCATACTCTCTCTCTCTCTCTCTCTCTCTCTCTCTCTCTCTCTCTCTCTCTCTCTCTCTCTCTCTCTCTCTCTCTCTCTCTCTCTCTCTCTCTCTCTCTCTCTCTCTCTCTCTCTATATATATATATATATATATATATATATATATATATATATATATGTATCTATGTATCTGTCTATCTATCTATCTGTCTATCTATCTATCTATCTGTCTATTTATCTATCTATCTATCTATCTATCTATCTATCTATCTATCTATCTATCTATCTATATACTATATATATATATATATATATATATATATATATATATATATATATATATATATATATATATATATATATATATATATGAATCATATCTTACCCCGACCGGGACTCGAACCTAGGACTTATAATTACTAAGTTAAGGCGCTACCAACTACACACCACAGAAGGTTAAAAGGAATCCAACCTTTCACATATGTAATGTGCTTATCTGGTTATTGTATGACCCGAATGAGATTGGGATTTGAATTAATTGCGAAAATGAAGCCACGAGTGGGGTTGGGGAATTTGTAATATGAACATATAAGTCCTAGGCTCGAGTCCCGGTCGGGGTAAGAAAAGATTCATGTTTTCACATATGTAATGTGTTTATCTGGATATATATATATATATATATATATATATATATATATATATATATATATATATATATATATATATATATATATATATATATATGTATATATATATATATATATATATATATATATATATATATATATATATATATATAAAATATATATATATATATATATATATATATATATATATATATATATATATATATATATATATATATATATATATATATATATATATATATATATATATATATATATATATATATATATATATATATATATATATATATATATATATATATATATATCAAATAAGCACATTACATATGTGAAAACATGAATCATTTTCTACCCCGACCGGGACTCGAACCTAGGACTTATGATTACTAAGTCAAGGCACTACCACTACACCACAGAAGGTTAAAAGGAACCCAACCTTATAGCTTATATCTGCTATACTTAGGAATGAACGCATTCTAACTGAATGCCACTATGTTCATATTACAGATTCCCCAACCTCACTCGTGGCTTCATTTTAGCATTTAATTCAATTCCCAATCTCATTCGGGCCATGAAATTATCAAATAAGCACATTACATATGTGAAAACATGAATCATTTTCTACCCCGACCGGGACTCGAACCTAGGACTTATGATTACTAAGTCAAGGCACTACCACTACACCACAGAAGGTTAAAAGGAACCCAACCTTATAGCTTATATCTGCTATACTTAGGAATGAATGCATTCTAACTGAATGCCACTATGTTCATATTACAGATTCCCCAACCTCACTCGTGGCTTCATTTTAGCATTTAATTCAATTCCCAATCTCATTCGGGCCATGAAATTATCAAATAAGCACATTACATATGTGAAAACATGAATCATTTTCTACCCCGACCGGGACTCGAACCTAGGACTTATGATTACTAAGTCAAGGCGCTACCACTACACCACAGAAGGTTAAAAGGAACCCAACCTTATAGCTTATATCTGCTATACTTAGGAATGAACGCATTCTAACTGAATGCCACTATGTTCATATTACAGATTCCCCAACCTCACTCGTGGCTTCATTTTAGCATTTAATTCAATTCCCAATCTCATTCGGGCCATGAAATTATCAAATAAGCACATTACATATGTGAAAACATGAATCATTTTCTACCCCGACCGGGACTCGAACCTAGGACTTATGATTACTAAGTCAAGGCGCTACCACTACACCACAGAAGGTTAAAAGGAACCCAACCTTATAGCTTATATCTGCTATACTTAGGAATGAACGCATTCTAACTGAATGCCACTATGTTCATATTACAGATTCCCCAACCTCACTCGTGGCTTCATTTTAGCATTTAATTCAATTCCCAATCTCATTCGGGCCATGAAATTATCAAATAAGCACATTACATATGTGAAAACACGAATCATTTTCTACCCCGACCGGGACTCGAACCTAGGACTTATGATTACTAAGTCAAGGCGCTACCACTACACCACAGAAGGTTAAAAGGAACCCAACCTTATAGCTTATATCTGCTATACTTAGGAATGAACGCATTCTAACTGAATGCCACTATGTTCATATTACAGATTCCCCAACCTCACTCGTGGCTTCATTTTAGCATTTAATTCAATTCCCAATCTCATTCGGGCCATGAAATTATCAAATAAGCACATTACATATGTGAAAACATGAATCATTTTCTACCCCGACCGGGACTCGAACCTAGGACTTATGATTACTAAGTCAAGGCGTTACCACTACACCACAGAAGGTTAAAAGGAACCCAACCTTGACTTAGTAATCATAAGTCCTAGGTTCGAGTCCCGGTCGGGGTAGAAAATGATTCATGTTTTCACATATGTAATGTGCTTATTTGATAATTTCATGGCCCGAATGAGATTGGGAATTGAATTAAATGCTAAAATGAAGCCACGAGTGAGGTTGGGGAATCTGTAATATGAACATAGTGGCATTCAGTTAGAATGCGTTCATTCCTAAGTATAGCAGATATAAGCTATAAGGTTGGGTTCCTTTTAACCTTCTGTGGTGTAGTGGTAGCGCCTTGACTTAGTAATCATAAGTCCTAGGTTCGAGTCCCGGTCGGGGTAGAAAATGATTCATGTTTTCACATATGTAATGTGCTTATTTGATAATTTCATGGCCCGAATGAGATTGGGAATTGAATTAAATGCTAAAATGAAGCCACGAGTGAGGTTGGGGAATCTGTAATATGAACATAGTGGCATTCAGTTAGAATGCGTTCATTCCTAAGTATAGCAGATATAAGCTATAAGGTTGGGTTCCTTTTAACCTTCTGTGGTGTAGTGGTAGCGCCTTGACTTAGTAATCATAAGTCCTAGGTTCGAGTCCCGGTTGGGGTAGAAAATGATTCATATATATATATATATATATATATATATATATATATATATATATATATATATATATATATATATATATATATATCTTTATATATATATATATATATATATATATATATATATATATATATATATATATATATATATATATATATATATATATATATATAAATATATATATATATATATATATATATATATATATATATATATATATATATATATATATATATATATATATATATATATATATATATATATATATATATATATATATATATATATATATATATATATATAAACAATAAGTAAAACTCGTAATGACACAGAAAGGAGGAGAAGAATAGCAAAACTAAAAGAAAACGAGTCATATTTAAGCAATGAAATATTTACAGATGAGTTTCTACCGCAATGCTTAGGTTGACTCTCCGCGAAGAGCAACAATGACTTTTGATGCATGGAAGCAAAAACTACATTTTGCTGAATTTCTGTTGCATTCTACAATGCTATTTTAACGCCTCTTACGCCATGCGACATCGCTCTATTGTTTTCATATGCCATCTCATCGTGCTAGAATATCCTGTATGTCATGTTGCTGAGTTCAACGCGTATACATGTATGCGTCCTTATAAACATGCACTTGGTAGCTTCGTAAGGTCATAAGCTAAATACTTCGCCAACGAGAACTGATATTGGATTATGTTCTTAAGCCTGTTGAAATTACTACAGTATTGGTGTACTAACCAGAGTAAGGTAATCTTCTTCTTCTTCTTCTTCTTCCTCTTTGTCTCATGATGATGATAATGATGATGATAATAATTTTGGTTTATTATTATTATTATTATAATTATTATTATTATTATTATTATTATTATTATTATTATTATTATTATTATTATTATTATATATTATTATTATTATGAAGAATCCAGCCTGACCAATTTAAAAATTATAAACGTGATCTACTTTTCCTCTTTACAGTTACTTAAAATCAATAAATGTCTTATCTGACCCTGCTTAGAATATTTTTCACACATCTGGGGTGCTTCTTCTTATACTTATCTCCTTGATAGGGTTGAATCTAAGGCATTCAGACTCATTAATGATCATTCTCTTATTTCTAATCTGGATTCTCTTTCTTTTCGCCATAAGGTATTATCCCTGTCTCTTTTCTATCACTACTAATCTCATCGCTGCTCTGATGAGTTGGCGAGTTGCAATCCTCCCCCACTGCCGAGGCCGCGTAACACTCGCCGAGCGGCCTCGTCTCACAGGTACTGTGTGGAGACTTATAGCTCGCATATTGGTCGGTGCAGCAACTGCTTCTTCCCATTTACCTCCAGACTCTGGAACTCTCTTCCTCCTTCTGTCTTTCCAAATCCTTATGACCTATCTTTCTTTAGAAAGCGGATCTATCGTCATCCCAGGGCCTAATTCTCCATATCTCTAGGTCCTCAGTACTTTGACTAATTTTTTCAGTCTGTCCTTCTTCTTTGTGTATTATTACCTCATCTCTGCCTTGTCGTGTGGCCTCCTACATAGACGCCAAGAGCCGCTAGATGACAGAGTGAGCACTCGAAAACCCACCCAGAGGACGGCATATACCCGAAGAGTGTTAGTTAGTTGTAGTTAGGCCTTGCCTGGGAGCAGAACTTATGTCCTAGTTAGAAACCTCCCCCAAAGGGGGAGCCTAAGAAACTCTGGCTCTTATGGTTCAGATGGTATACCATTTCAGTTCATCAAAGATGCTCTACCCATGATTGCATCCTATATTCTAACTATTATGAACACTTCCATTGTTACTAAAAAGTTTCCTGACTCTTGGAAAATATCACATGTAATACCTCTGCATAAAAAGGGGGACAGAGAAGATGTAACAAACTATTGTCCCATTTCCCTGCTACCCATTTTCTCTAAAATATTAGAAAAAATTGTTGCATGCCAACTTATGTCATATTTAGAATCAAATAGACCACTAACGATTAGCCAACATGGTTTCAGACCAAAACTCTCGACGGAAACTGCACTGCTTAAAGTTATTAATAGTATATATAATAATATAGATATGAAAAAAATATCTTTGCTAATTTATTAGACTTATCAAAAGCCTTCGACAGTGTAAACCATGAAATTCTTTTAAGTAAATGTATTAACTTAAATATTGATCCAAGCTGGTTTAGCGAGTATCTATCTAATCGTAAACAGTCCATACGTCTTAACAACATTATCTCTGTGCCAAAGGATGTATCATTTGGTGTTCCACAGGGATCAGTACTTGGTCCTATCCTCTTCTCCATTTATGTAAATGATCTATCTTCTTTCATTTCTGACTGTCTAGTCGTACAATATGCAGATGACACTCAACTACTCCTTAGTGGTGATATTAATAATCTCCCAGAGCTAACTCTGAGAGCAGAAAACACTCTGTCAAAAAGTAAAACCTATTTCCAAGAAATTGGGCTGTTAATTAACGAAAGTAAAACACAGTGCATATTTATTGGTTCAAGGTTCCACATAGCACAAATTCCAGAAAACACAACAATTAATTTTTGCGACAATATTATCACACCTAGCAAAACAGTCAAAAACCTAGGAATTCACTTTTATAACCACATGTTGTTTGATTCCCACATAGATAAAGTATGCAAAAAGGTTACAGGAACATTAATGTACTTATCACGTATAAAAGACAATTTTGAGACTACCACTCGAATAACTGTTGTTGAATCTCTAGCCCTAAGTCACATTAATTACTGCACAACTGTTTGGGGAGCTACCACTAAGACTCAGATAAACAGAATACAGAAGCTTATTAATTTTGCAGCTCGAGTTGCCCTGGGAGGAATAAGAAAATATGACCACATCACACCAGCTCTCAATAAACTTGGGTGGCTGCGGGCAGAAAATAAGGTCGCTTATGCTATTTATGTTTTTGTATTCAAAATTTTTAACCATCATTATCCTAGCTGGCTATTTGATTTAAAAACAGTCAGGGATATAAGGGGAACCAACACAAGACAGAGCAGTGAGCTCTTTATTCACAGAACAAACACAGAAGCAGGTTCAAAGATGATCACTATCAAAGGGCCAACACTCTGGAATAATATTCCAGAGCATCTTAAAAATGCATCCTCCTTCACAGCTTTCAAAGGCAAACTATATAGTTTTCTTTTGGACAAATAGTTGCTGCTCATTAAGAACTAATTATTCTCATTGTAAGGAAACAAATATGGAAATGATGCCGATAATAACGATCCTGTATCTAGTGGCATACTTACTACTTTATTATTAACATTATTGTTAACATTTTTATTACAGCATTATTATTTTCTATGAAAGCTATATTTAATTTAACTATATGTCTAACCCTCTTATTTATTAGTTTAATTACATGTCTACTTATAAGTTACTATTAATGTTGAATAACCATTGTACAAAATGGAAATAAATGTTTTGATTTGATTTGATTTGATTTGACTTGTAGGAACAATAGAAATGGGAGCTTTGAGGCGTAAACTAAATTTAGGTTATCTCTAAAGAAAGTACAGTTAATTGAACGATGCATATCTGTCTTCACCTTGCATGCTGTAGCTTTTGGCCTGTTATATAATATCTCAACACGACATCTGGTGGCAGCTTCAGGAGGATATCACGCCTATACTTTCATAGAAGAGACTGGTGTGATGAGAAAAAGAATAATGAATGCAGAAGAAACAGATATATATGCATCTCTGGAAGAAATGTTCGAGTGAGAAGAACTTCTAGACGCATACAAGCAGCGACGCCAAGAAAAGCGCCTCATGCAGCTCCGACCACGCTCACAGTATCAAGTAACAAGAGCCAGTCACCCCTCTCCCCCGTCCCCGTATTGGCAAGGTCCTTCGCAGTAAAAATTGTCCTATGCATTCTGACTCAAAAGCCAAATCTACTGAAAGTTCTTTCACGAAGACTGGGGCACATCAGCTGGGAGAAAGAGTCAGCGCTCTCCATGTATATCACCGTGTGCAGCACTGTGACCAGGGCTTTGAGCGAAAACACCCCTACCAGGAGTTATTTGTTGCCGGATCCGACTAAGAAGATGGTGAATCGTCGATTTTACGAGTCATATGGATGATGTCGGCGGGAAGATCATCGAGTTCAGAAGAAAGAAAAACTCCCTACTCCAGTGCCTGTGGCCGTGACATCCTTCAAGCTGCATCCCAAAATAGCTACGTACTTGTAATTTCTATCCAGTGAGTAATGGGACCATTATTAAAAGAAATTGAGGTCGGTGGACTCCTCCATTTTACTTGTAGTGATGCTTTGACTCAACCACCCAGCATAAAAATGGGAGTATGGCTTTAGTAAATTAATAAAAGTAGAATTTCTGTACCCATTGCTAACATGGATAATTTGTACTAATAGCTATAAGCAGTAATTAACTCGATTTTTATTATAATTTGAACAATATAACGAGTAATTGTGTTTGAAGGGTGTTCAATTTATTTTTATTATTGCCTAAGTTACTTATTAAACAGGCAAAGGTATTGATTTAAATTGATAAAATTAAATGTACGTGTAATATCATTTTTATATTCATTTCTTAACGCGAAAAGTGACAGTGTCTACAAATAGAATATAAGTATCAGTTTTTATATACTCCAAAATGAGCGAACGAATTGTAGTGAGAAATACACTTGAATCCGCTTTTATGGTTTTTTCTTTTATCAAATTGTGACTTCCAATGCAGGAATGACCGGTCGATCTCCCAACGTCGTTATTATAAAGAAATAGTAATTGTACTGATCTTTGATATTAAATTACGTGTATGATATATCCTTTTGAAGAATAAAAAACTTTTATCATGTTATTTAGATTTTTACTGTACAATATACCGACTTTTATTTTCCTTCATTTAGAAGTTATACAGGTGGGATAAGAGAGTAGAGTGACTGTGCTGCGATAGGGGAGTTGGGTGTCGCCCTAACGCGCCGTAGTTGGAAGTATAGGGAGGACCTAGGACTGGTGATGCAGTCATGCGCCCCCCGGGCTGATCGCGACTTTACACACAAACTCATTCAGAGTGACGGGGAAAGGAACCCACACGTGGTACATAGAGAAGTGACTATAAAGGGGGGGGGGTTTACACAGAAAGAAAGGAATGGGAGTTTTGAAAGTGATGCGAGTGTGAGAGAGAATGAGTATGGCTGGACAGGGGTATCATGGGAGGGATTCTCTCGTGGGTGGAATGGCGGGAAAGACCGGTGGGAAGCAAGATGGGGACAGGATCTGGGAGGACTCTTCCCCTGCGTCGCCATGTCTCATTTCGAGCCTTATGATTGTAGTTTGAATGGGAGGTGTGTAGCTGTTGAGATATATATTCAGAGATATTTTTGAGCTAACGTGATTGTCCACCTGCCCAGGCATGGCAGATATGCAGATTTTATTTTATTTTTGCTTTGTCCCCTACTCTGCTAACGAGATTATTATTTGATTTTCGAGAAATCCAAGAGAGATATTAAGTGATGAGGGACACGAATCTCTGAATGATTCTTTATTATTCTTTTTAGTTGCAGTATATACATTATTTGTCCGAAAGAATATGTTAAGTAGATAAAATAAAACTTTGAAATTTTAGCCATGATAATGTTTGTCACAATTATTTCAGCTTGGTCATGAAGAAGGGAGTGTAAATTCACAAGAAATGACAACAAGGATGTCACACAGTCGTTTCCGATATTTGGAAGAGACGAAGTCGATCCAGAAACCGAAGAGACAGGGGAGGAACAGCGCCTACATGCAAAACTCCCCACAAAAGCTAACCATTTGAAGTCCAGAAGACAGATATTGAGCAGTATTTTTGGGTAGGAAAAGGAAGAAAAGTAAGGAAAAGGAGGTAGTTAAGTACCTACCCGATTGTAAGGATAGAAAAGAAGAAAAGATATATAACTCCCCCCTGTCTCCTGAGGTAGTTCTGTTGAATATCACTAAAAAAAATTAAATTTTAGATCGTAAAAGTATATATATATATATATATATATATATATATATATATATATATATATATATATATATATATATATATATATATATATATATATGTAGTCACTGTGGCTCAAGTGGTAGCATCCGCAACTCTGAGGCGTCAGGTCGAGGGTTCGCGCCCTGTCACGGTCTGAGGTTAGCAAGGGCATGCACTCAGGGTAATGATCACATCTGCCAAAACAAGTCCTTCGCAAAAAGGCAACCGTTCTAGCCCTTAGTAGAAAAGGGAGTCCATGATGTAAAACTGGAGCAAACCTTTGGACCTCAGATTGTCATTGATGCAATCCATCACCTACGCTTTGGTCTCCCCCTCCCTCTCCTACCCTGTATATCCATTTCCATCACCCTCCTCCCAGCATACTGCTCCTCCCTCCCAACGACATGACCATACCATCTTAGTCTACTTTTTTGTATCTTATCTGATATTTCTCTAACTTTTGAGGTACCTCTAATTACCTCGTTTCTGATCTTATCTCTTCTTGTCACCCCCACACATCTATCTCAACATCCTCATCTCTGCCACATCCAGTTTTTTCTCTTGTGTCTTCTTTATTGCCCATGTCTCTGCTCCATACATCATTGCAGGTCTCACAACTGTCTTATGCACTTTACCCCTCAACTTAATCACTATTCTCCTGCCGCACAGCACCCCAGACTCTTTCTTCCAGTTCTTCCATCCTGCTTGTATTCTGTGGGTTATTTCTGACTCTAGGTCACCATCCTCTGCTACTGTTGATCCTAAATATTTGAACTTTTCAACTCTTTTCAACACCTCCCCATGCTAATTGACCTCCCCATCCTCATCATCTCTCAACCTTAAGTATTCTGTCTTCTTCCTGCTGATTCTCAGCCCACTATCCTCCATCACTCTTCTCCACTCCTCAAGCTTCTCCTGCACTACCTCTCGTCTGTTGCTACACAGTACAATGTCATATGCAAAGACCATACAGCATGGTGACTGATCTCTAATACCCTGGGTTACTACATCCAAGACCAGATCAAATAGATATGGACTCAAAGCAGACCTTTGATGCAGACCAACATTTACTGAGAGACTTTTCGTCAAGCCCACACTGCTCTTAACATTTACCTATGCCCTCTCATACATATCTTGGATGATTCTTACATAATTCTCGGAAACTCCCCTTTCTCTAATACACCTATACACCTCTTGACGTGGTACTCGATCATATAAGAACATAAGAACATAAGAATAGAGGACACTGCAACATGCCTACTGGCACACACGAGGCAGCTCCATTTTTGAATTATATTTTCAGCATGTCTAACCTATTCTATTCTACTCTACTTATTTATTCTATTTTTCTTTTTATGATTTTTCTAATAAGCACTAACCTATTCATACCCACCCTACCTCTGTCATATGTCTATCTAATCTACATTTGAAGGTGTCTAAGGTATTGGCATTTACTATCCTACTAGGAAGCTTGTTCCATGCACCAGCTACTCTATTACCAAACCAATTTTTACCAATTTCCCTTCTGAACCTAAATTTATCAAGCTTAAATCCATTATTACGAGTTCTGGTTTGATCATGAATTTTTAAAACTTTATTAATATCTCCCTTGTTAATCCTTTTAAACCATTTACACATTTCAATCATATCCCCCCTAACTCTTCGCTTCTCTAGAGAATGTAGATTAAGTTTTTTTAATCTGTCCTCATATGGTAGATTTCTGATATTGTGTATCATCTTTGTCATTCTTCGCTGCACTCTCTCCAAGGATTCAATTTCCATTCTATAATAGGGTGACCAGAATTGCACAGCATAATCTAAATGGGGCCTAACTAATGCAAGATAGAGCTGCAAAATAACTTTTTCCATCCTATTGCTAACGCTTCTAGAGATAAATCCTAAAATTCTGTTTGCTTTATTTCTGACTGCTGTGCATTGCTCTCTTGGCTTAAGACTACTACTCACAAGAACTCCCAAATCCCTTTCACACTGAGAACTCATGATTTCATGGTTTTTTAGCTTATAACTAGTATTGTCTTTTATAGTACCCATTTTACCTACTTTACATTTTTCAACATTAAATTCCATTTGCCATTTGTCCGACCATTCAGATAATCTATTTAGATCTTCCTGTAAAGCATGAATGTCTTCTTTTCCATTTATAGTTCTACCTATTTTAGTGTCGTCTGCGAATTTACTTAGGTTACTACTGATATCCGAATCCAGATCATTTAGATATACGATGAATAATAGGGGACCCAGTACCGAGCCTTGTGGTACCCCGCTAGTAACCGAGCCCCACTCTGATTTCTCTCCATTTATGCAAACCCTCTGTTTTCTGTCTTTTAACCATTGTTTGATCCATCTGAGCACAGCTCCTCCTATACCATGAGCTTCCAGCTTTTTAACTAATCTTTTGTGAGGAACTCTATCAAAAGCTTTGCTAAAATCTAGATATATTGTATCATATTCTTTGCCACAATCTACTGCCTCGTAAACTTCTGAATAAAAAGACAGTAAGTTTGTAAGGCACGAAAAACCCTTAAGAAACCCGTGTTGTGAAAGTTTTATCAGTCTGTGTAATTCTAGATGTGCCCTTATTTTATTTGCAATTATGGATTCTAGAATCTTACCCACTGTTGACGTTAAACTTACCGGCCTATAATTATTCTTTTTAACACGTTCTCCTTTTTTAAATATTGGTACCACATCTGCCAATTTCCACTCCATGGGTACCGATCCTAATTTTATTGAATTATTAAATAATGCAGTTAGTGGACAACTAAGCTCTTCCTTGCATTCCTTTAATATTCTAGCATATATTCCATCAGGTCCCGGAGATTTATGAGCCTTTAATTTATCTATTTCTTTTATTACCTCCTCTCTCGTAATATTTATTGAACTAAGTATATTATCGGGACTGTCTCTGTAAATGGATTCTACTTCTGGAATATTTTCCAAGTTTTCATTGGTAAATACAGATAAGAAATAATCATTTAAACATGTACACATCACTTTATCGTCATCTGTGATATGGCCATTGGCTACTTCAATTGGTCCGACTTTTTCCTTAAATTTTGTTTGATAATGTTGATAAAACCCTTTAGGATTTTCTTTAGCTTCTCCTGCTATTCTAACTTCGTATTTTCTTTTCGACTCTCTAACTATCTTTTTAACTTCCCTGTTTAACTGTATATATTGCTGCCTCACCTGCTCTTCACCTCTTTTTAGTTTCCTGTATATTCCTCTTTTAATACCTATAAGATTCTTTAGTCTATTGTTCATCCATTTAGGGTCATTTTTTCTTGATCTGCAATGTTTCATGGGAATATAGTCTCTCTGACTATTCTTAAAAGTCATGACAAAATTGTTATATTCCTCATCCAAATTTATATTAACTGACAGACTGCTGTTCTTTCCTGTGAGAGAATTTAATGTATTGATCTTATCTTGTGATAATCCTTGGCAGGTTGATAAAGACCATATGCAGTCCTTTCTTTTTCTCCCGATGCTTTTCCATCATTTGTCTCAAGGCAAATATGGCATCCACTGTCCCTTTTCCAGGCATGAAGCCAAAATGTTCATCCCCAATTGTCATTTCCTATCTGAGTCTCCTCTCTATGCTCTTCTCCCATATCTTCATAGTATGACTTAACAACTTTATACCTCTATAGTTTCCACACTCCTGAATGTCTCCCTTCCCTTTCTAGATTGGGATGATTAGGCTTCCTCTCCACTCCTCTGGCATCTTTTCCTGACTAAAGATCTTTTGCATTAAGTCCCACAAGATATCTATGCCTTCCTCTCCAAGACTCTTCCATACCTCCACTGGCACCTTATCAGGTCCTGCTGCCTTTCCATTTTTCATATTCCTTCTAGTCACTGTTGTTGTAACTGCTTCATTTGGCGGTCCATCTTCAAATACTGCTCTTGGGTTCTCTTCATTTAGTAATCCTTCAAAATAAGTTTCCCATCTGCTTTTTATTTCATCCTCTTCTGCTAGAACTATTCCATAGTTATCCTTTATTTGTCTTACTTGGGTCAAGTCCTTGGATGCAGCATCTTGGGCATTGGCAACTCACAATATTTTCTTCTCTCCTTCTGGTGTTCCAAGCTCTTCATATACTTCATTCAATGTCTCTGCCTTTGCTTTTGCTACTGCTTTCCTTGCCTCCTTCTTTGCTGCTTGTACTCTTTTTTATCCTGCTCCAGGCCTGATAAATCTGCCTTTTTCTTAGCTTCTTTCTTGTTCTTCACCCATTCTTGCACTTCCTTTAGGATTTTCTTTAGCTTCTCCTGCTATTCTAACTTCGTATTTTCTTTTCGACTCTCTAACTATCTTTTTAACTTCCCTGTTTAACTGTATAAATTGCTGCCTCACATGCTCTTCACCTCTTTTTAGTTTCCTGTATATTCCTCTTTTAATACCTATAAGATTCTTTATTCTATTGTTCATCCATTTAGGGTCATTTTTTCTTGATCTGCAATGTTTCATGGGAATATAGTCTCTCTGACTATTCTTAAAAGTCATGACAAAATTGTTATATTCCTCATCCAAATTTATATTAACTGACGGACTGCTGTTCTTTCCTGTGAGAGAATTTAATGTATTGATCTTATCTTGTGATAATCCTTGGCATGTGGTACTCAAATTTTGGGGTAATCCGCTACCTGCGACCTGACCTGCTGGATTAACTACCCACATCTGTACCCCAGAAATCCCTTCCCATACCTCATTAGATAATTTAGTTTTTAAGCCCTCAAAATCTCCTGCTCTAAAGTTTGGAACAATATTCTTATTTTCCTTTCTAGTTTCCTTGAAAATTATGTTAAATCTAATGGAATCATGGTCACTGTTGCCCAATTTTTCACCAACTTCTAAATTTGTAACCATATTCTCTCTATTACTAAGAACTAAATCTAGTGTATTCACCCCCCGTGTTGCTTCAAGTACATACTGAGAAAGGAAATTGTCTTCTACTACATCCAAAAACTCCTTAGAGCTACTATCACCTGTTATGGTTTTCCAGTTAATATGTGTAAAATTAAAATCGCCTACAATGCAAACTCTATTTGACCTGGTCACTTTAGAAATTTCATCGTATATAACTTGCGACTCTATATCGTCTAGATCAGGTGGTCTGTAGACTACTCCTACAACTAGACTTTCTATATTATTTTTAATTTCAACCCATAAGGTTTCTGAATTTAGATTTGTCTTAATTCCAGACTTAATGCAGCTTCTGAGGCTATCTTTAATATACATAATTACCCCTCCCCCTCTTCTATCTGCACTACGATCAGCATTATAAAGTTTACATCCTGTAATTATGTACTCAGCTTTAAGGTGTTTGCTTTCTAAATTAATCCAACTTTCACTAATGCATATTATATCCGGTCTCTCACTACATACTATGGCTCTCAGTTCTTCTATCTTGTTACCTAAACTACGGCTATTTGTATAATATACTTTTAAACTTTCTCTAGCTTTACCCTTCTTGTGGCTATTCTTTTTGTTAATATTTGTTCTATGTAACAAATGGTTCTTATCCTTAGACTCCCAGTTATTTGACCCACTATTTACTGAATCCTTGATGACTAATTTCTCTGCACAAGTATTATTCATTTCATTATTTGTGTCTAACAAAACCCCCCTACCTCTCTGTCTATCATACCAGCCAATACCGAGACACCTGAATTAGAAAGATGCACTCCATCCCTTGCATACATATGCTTACGACTAGTGAAGTGATCCCACCCGTCTATAAAACCTATATTATTCTCCCGACAGAAGACTTTCATCCTAGCATTTACTCCTATAGCTCGAGACCACCACTCTGAACTTTGGCTAAGCCTAGGGAGAATACCACACATCACAGAAACTGCACCCCTTTTCCTGATCTTATCCAGGGCTTGTCTATACAACCTAATCAGCTCTTCACTTCTACCATCCTGCACGTCATTTCCCCCAGCTATCAAACAAACAACATCTTTTTTCTCAATCCAGCTATTTATTGACTCACCCACCTTCTTCATACCTGCTCCAGGGAAAAAATATTTTCCTCTAACTCTATGCCTGAGTTTCCTGACTACATATCTGCATAGTGAATCCCCTACAATTACCAAAGAACGAGACTTATCCGGAGGATGGGTTACTCCGACCTTGGGAGACTTACCTAGGCTCTTGACCTGAGAGCTTTTCCCACTTCCATTTTTACGATCGCTAGTACACCTATCTGACTCTATGGTTCCTGAAGAATTACTGCCGCCTCTGTCACATTCATCTCTAAGTGAACTAAATGAATTAGCAACCTGTAGTCTAAAAGTATCATTTTTCTTAAGAACCATCTTCGTTGAACCCTTATTCACAACTTTCCAATCGTCTTCATTATTCAATTGTCCCTTCATGGTTAACACCTCTACTTTACCTCTCAGATCCCTGTTCTCCTCAGCTAAGGATCTGACCTCCTGCCTGACTGCGGCCAACTCATTTCTTAAATTAAAAATGAGTTTGCTTGCGTCAGACGAGGACAAATCCTCAGCACAGCCACAAACAGCACCAACAACGACACCACCACCAACACCACTACCACTAACACCACCAGCACAAAGAACACCACCACTCTCCATTGTACTAAGTATGGTCAAGACTAGAGCTACTGGAAGCACGTCCTCACTGGATGAACCCAGGAACTAAACTGATATCCGGTCTCTCACTACATACTATGGCTCTCAGTTCTTCTATCTTGTTACCTAAACCACGGCTATTTGTATAATATACTTTTAAACTTTCTCTAGCTTTACCCTTCTTGTGGCTATTCTTTTTGTTAATATTTGTTCTATGTAACAAATGGTTCTTATCCTTAGACTCCCAGTTATTTGACCCACTATTTACTGAACCCTTACTGACTAATTTCTCTGCACAAGTATTATTCATTTCATTATTTGTGTCTAACAAAACCCCCCTACCTCTCTGTCTATCATACCAGCCAATACCGAGATACCTGAATTAGAAAGATGCACTCCATCCCTTGCATACATATGCTTACGACTAGTGAAGTGATCCCACCCGTCCATCCTAGCATTTACTCCTATAGCTCGAGACCACCACTCTGAACTTTGGCTAAGCCTAGGGAGAATACCACACATCACAGGAACTGCACCCCTTTTCCTGATCTTATCCAGGGCTTGTCTATACAACCTAATCAGCTCTTCACTTCTACCATCCTGCACGTCATTTCCCCCAGCTATCAAACAAACAACATCTTTTTTCTCAATCCAGCTATTTATTGACTCATCCACCTTCTTCATACCTGCTCCAGGGAAAAAATATTTTCCTCTAACTCTATGCCTGAGTTTCCTGTCTACATATTTGCATAGTGAATCCCCTACAATTACCAAAGAACGAGACTTATCCGGAGGATGGGTTACTCCGACCTTGGGAGACTTACCTAGGCTCTTGACCTGAGAGCTTTTCCCACTTCCATTTTTACGATCGCTAGTACACCTATCTGACTCTATGGGTCCTGAAGAATTACTGCCGCCACTGTCAAATTCATCTCTAAGTGAACTAAATGAATTAGCAACCTGTAGTCTAAAAGTATAATTTTTCTTAAGAACCATCTTCGTTGAACCCTTATTAACAACTTTCCAGTCGTCTTCATTATTCAATTGTCCCTTCATGGTTAACACCTCTACTTTACCTCTCAGATCCCTGTTCTCCTCAGCTAAGGATCTGACCTCCTGCCTGACTGCGGCCAACTCATTTCTTAAATTAAAAATGAGTTTGCTTGCGTCAGACGAGGACAAATCCCCAGCACAGCCACAAAGAGCACCAACAACGACACCACCACCAACACCACTACCATTAATACCACCAGCACAAAGAACACCACCACTCTCCATTGTACTAAGTATGGTCAAGACTAGAGCTACTGGAAGCACGTCCTCACTGGATGAACCCAGGAACTAAACTGATGGGTGGGGAGGGGCTGGGGAAATGGAAATCCCCCCAAAAAAAAAATTGAGAAAGGGGGGAAAGAAACAAATTCCCATACCTATAATAAATTCTAGAATTTAAAAAAAATAAAAAAGGGAATTGAAAATCCCTATAATAACAAAAATTAAAAATGAGAAAAGGGAAGTGAGAATCCCTTTAATTAAGAGAGTTAAATGATAAAAAAAAGTTAGAAATGTCCACAAAGGGAAACAAAGTCTTTTCAACTACGTATTTGAACTGATAAAGATGGGAAAGAAAATGTCCCCACCGTCTTTGACAACGTTTGGTAGAAGAACAAATATTGTAATCTTTTTTTTTTTAATTTTAAGTAAGCTCTAAGGTCACCTCATAGCCTCCCCTATATTTAGGATTATTAGAATAAGTGTAATATATTAATTGAGCATCTTGAATTCTATTTTTTTGTCTCACTATAATGTGTGTTAAATGTTACAATTTGCAAAAATCATACTCAACTATATTTTATATTATTTAAGTAACGCAATTATGTTCATTTAGTATCTCTCCTATATAATTTTGTTCATGAATAGTAGTTACAGATTGTAATTGTGATGTTAAGTTTTTCTGGTTAACTATTGTCATTGTTTTAAGTCATGATTTAACATTTGCAGAGCTTATATCCAACTGTATTTTATATTATTTAAGTAACTTAATTATGTTCAGTTAGTTTCTCTCCGATATCATTTTGTCATTGAATAATAGTTACATATTGTAATTGTGATGCTTAGTTTTTCTGTTTAACTATTATCATTGTTTTAAGTCATGATTTAACATTGCAGAGCTTATATCCAAGTGTATTTCATATTGTTTAAGTAATGAAATTACGTGCAGTTAGTTTCTCTCCAATATAATTTTATCATTGAATAGTAGTTATATATTGTAATTGTGAATATTTTTAACTCTCTTTTCACACCATGACAAATGTTTTGTTTTAGTAAGTAATAGCATATATCATATCCAAATGTATTGTATATTATTTGAGTAATGTAATAGCTTAATTAGGTTTGTTCTTAAATAATTTTGTCAATGCTCACTAGCTATATATTGCAATTGTGAATACTTAATTTTGATTTTCTGTCTTTAATTAGAATGCTTGTTGTAAGGAACATATCTTTCTTTTGTCAGTTTTTTTTTTTTTTGCATAGTAATTTTGATATTCCTGTAATCTGTTTAGATAATTATGTGAAATTGTAATAGATTCATAAGTTAGTTCATTAGATAGTTCTGCCGCGGTTTTGTTGTTGTTGTAAAATAGTGATAGTTAAAAAATTATAAGGCTCTCAAAGAAAAAGGTAATGCTTAGTCCAAAATATAAGATATATCAGATTGGTGTTGGGGAGTGTCGTATGGCCTCTTACATAGATGCCAAGAGCTGCTAAATGTCAGACTGTGCACTTGAAAACCCGCCCAGAGGACGGCATATGCCCGGAGAGCATTAGTTAGTTGAAGTTAGACCTTGCCGGGGGCTGAACTTACGTCCTAGTAAGAAACATCTCCCGAAGGGGGGGGGAATGTGACTTATAGGAACTATGGAAATGGGAGCCTTGAGGCATAAACTAAGTTCAAGTTATCTCTAAATAACGTGCTGTTAATTGAACGATGCATAACTGTCTTCACCTCGCATGCTGTAGCTTTTGGACTGTTAAGTAATATCTCAACACAACAGCCTTGTCCATAACCTTTTTCTTTTCCTTCGTCTTAATGCTTTCTCGCGCCCAGGCCTTTGTTGTTGAGGGCAGTTTTTATAATAATAATAATTATAATAATAATAGTAATAATAATAATAATAATAATAATAATAATAATAATAATAATAATAGTAATAATAATAATAATAATAATAATAATAATAATAATAATAATAATAATAATAATAATTATAATAATAATAAAAATTATAATAATAATAATAATAACAATAATAATAATAATAATAATAATAATAATAATAATAATAATAATAATAATAATAATAATAATAATAATAATAATAATAATAATAATAAAAATAATAATAATAATAATAATAATAATAATAATAAATATAATAATAATAATAATATTAATAATAATGATAATAATAATAATAATAATAATAATAATAATAATAATAATAACAATAATAATAATAATAATAATAATAATAATAATAATAATAATAGTAATAATAATAATAATAATGATAATAATAATAATAATAATAATAATAATAATAATAATAATAATAATAAAAATAATAATAATAATAATAATAATAATAATAATAATAATAAATATAATAATAATAATAAAATTAATAATAATAATAATAATAATAATAATAATAATAATAATAATAATAATAATAATAATAATAATAATGAATAATAATAACAATAATAATAATAATAATAATAATAATAATAATAATAATAATAATAATAATAATAATAATAATAATAATAATAATAATAATAATAACCACAGAATTAATAAAAATAAGCAAAATGAAAAAAAAACTACCATAATATAAGCACTACGGTGAAATATATAAAAAAAACTCTAATATAAAAATTAATACTCATACATTTCCACTTTCAAACATAAATGTATATATATATATATATATATATATATATATATATATATATATATATATATATATATATATATATATATATGTATGTGTGTGTGTGTGATTACCTAATTGTGATTACCTAATTGTGTTTACGGGAAAGAGCCCAAAGCTCGTATCTTCCCGTCTCCTGATCGGTTCCATTTTTTACTTAGTGATACTTATCATACCTGTCCTTAAAACTATGGATTGAGATAGCATTAACTACCTCCTCGCTTAGCGAATTCCAATTATCAACTACTCTTACACTGAAAAAGTATTTCCTTACATCCTGCGAAGAAGTTTTCTTACGAAGCTTCAAACTATGACCTCTAGTTCTAGAGCCAGCCATATCAAAATATCGATCCCTATCCACTCTATCATAACCATGAAGGAATTTAAAGACTGTCACCATATCCCCCCTCACTCTTCTAGCTTCGAGTGATGGTAAGCCTAATTCCCTCAGCCTCTCATCATAACTGAGATTGCGTATTTCTGGCACCAGTTTCGTGGCATGTCTTTGAACTTTTTCAAGCTTAGCTATGTGCTTTTTCAAGTGCGGATTCCAAAAGGGGGCTGCATATTCGAGTTTTGGCCTCACATAGGTTACATAAATATTTCTGAACATTTCCTTGTCCATGTGCCTGAAGGCTACCCTTACATTTGATAAGAATGCATATGGTGCCCTTACTATGCCATTTATATGTATTTCTGGAGACAAATCTGCCAGTATGTTTACTCCTAGATCTCTCTCATTTTCTGTCTCTTGAAGTTGTACTCCAGCCACCGAGTAGTCAAGCTTGGGCCTTCTTGCACTTGTACCCATTCTCATTACCTTACATTTTGAAGTATTGAATTTCATTAGCCACTTTTCTGACCACTCATGCAGATTATTTAGACCCTCCTGAAGTTCTCTATCATTGTTCTCGTTTTTTACTTTCTTCACAATCTTTGCATCATCTGCAAACATATTCATGAATGAATTTACAGACTCTGGTAGGTCATTTACATATACAAGGAACAAAAGTGGCCCTAAAACTGAACCCTGTGGAACTCCACTACTAACTCTTCTCCATTCAGACACTGAGTGTCTTACTCTAACCCTCTGTTCCCTTCCTTCTAAGTAAGTTTTTATCCATTTCAAAACATTTCCACCTATTCTAGCCATTGATTGCAGCTTCCTAATAAGTCTCCCATGTGGAACAGTGTCAAACGCTTTCTGGAAGTCTAGGAATATGCAATCTGCCCAGCCCTCTCTTTCCTGTAAGATTTGGCTTACCTCATCATAAAATTCTAATAAGTTTGTTACTGTTGATCTACCTTCTCTGAAGCCATGTTGCCTCACTGACAAAAAGTAAGTGAAGAGAGATATGTTTCCTTAGTAGTTTCTCCATAACTTTGCAAACTATGCTGGTCAAGGAAACAGGTCTATAGTTCAGAGCCGTATCCCTCCTTCCCTTTTTGAAGATAGGTATCACATTTGCTTGTTTCCAGCATCTTGGAATCTCCCCCGACTCCAGTGACTCCTTAAATATGATACTTAGTGCCACTGATATTGTGTTTGCGCATTTTTTAAGCACATGAGGGGATATGTCATCGGGACCTGTAGCTTTATGAACATCTAAATCCATCAGCGCTTTGCATACCTCTGTGGCTGTAAGGTTGATGTTCTCTAATACCGGCCCTTGAGCTTCTATCACTGCAATCTGAGGGGGTGGGGTATTTTCTACTGTAAATACTGACTGAAACTCCTTGTTCAGTTCTTTGCAGATCTCTTCATCCGTCTCAGTGATGCTTCCATCCGCTCTCTTTAGCCTTAAAACCTGTTCTTTTACCTTCAGTTTTCCTCTGATAAAGCTGTGGAAAAGCTTGGGATTTTCCTTAGCCTTCCTGGTGATGTGATTACCTAATTGTGATTACCTAATTGTGTTT
>JAXCGZ010004325.1:35000-57383 GCA_037179515.1 Halocaridina rubra
CGTTATATCAGGGCCTAATCCTGCAATAGCTCTAGGTCCTCAGTACTTTGACTATTCATTCATCTTGTCCTTTTCCTACTGAGTATCATTGCCTCAGCTCTGCCTTGTCCTTAGCCTTTTATTTTTCTTCGTCTTAATGTTTTCTTCGTGCCCGGGCCTTTATTGATGAGGGTAATTTTCTTGCATGTCCCGGTGTCACACTCATTATATATATATATATATATATATATATATATATATATATATATATATATATATATATATATGTGTGTGTGTGTGTGTGTGTGTGTGTGTGTGTGTGTGTGTGTGTGTGTGTGTGTGTCTGCACGTACGTTCTTATATTTGTACCCATTCATACACTCAGGAATACTTATGCATATTCACAAAACGCGATTATTGAAAGCACAATTTAATTTGTGTGCCTTCACGTATTCCATGTCATGTATATAACATGAATAAAATGTTAATGAGACGATACTTTATGAAATGATTCAAGTATTTTGATTTTTCTTGGAAAACTGTTATAAAATATTCTTATACTTCATTTGTTGTTCTTTTTGTATATTTTTACTATATTGCTCATAAAAAATAGTAAGCATATTCTTACTATATTGCTCATAAAAAATTAGTAAGCAAATTGAAGCAGTAGTTGTAGAAGAAGTAGTAGTAGTAATAGTCATAGTAGCAGTAGTAGTAGTAGTAGTTGTTGTTGTAGAAGCAGTGTTGGTAGTAATAGCAGTAGTAGTAACAACAGCAACAACAGCAACAACAAGGTAGCAGCATTAAAATAGCACTTATAATAATAATTAAATTATAACTATTATTATTATTATTATTATTATTGTTATTACTATTATTGATTATTATTATTATTATTATTATTATTATTATTATTATTATTATTGTTATTATTATTATTATTATTATTATTAGTTATTATTATTATTATTATTATTATTATTATTATTATTATTATTATTAATATGATGATGGTTATTATTTTTATAATAATAATAATAATAATAATAATAATAATAATAATAATAATAATAATAATAATATAATAATAATAATAATAATAATAATAATAATATCAATAATGATGATGATGATGATGATAACAGTAATAATAATGATTATAATGATGATAATAAATTAGGATAAATACATTTTACCAGACAAAGGCTGACTCAGCAACAAAAGCTACATCCCCCCTTCACACACAATAGGCCAGAGAGAGAGAGAGAGAGAGAGAGAGAGAGAGAGAGAGAGAGAGAGAGAGAGAGAGAGAGAGAGAGAGAGGGAGAGAGAGAGAGAGAGAGAGAGAGAGAGAGAGAGAGAGAGAGAGAGAGAGAGAGAGAGAGAGATGACGTCAGTTATCTAATTTCCTTGGTAACACTATCATCCAATGTACTTTTTTAAACGTATTTTGGAGATTTGACTAAGGTTATAAATGAAAAGCAGTATGGGGAGGAGATATCAAAAAGCAGTATGGGGAGGAGATATGAGAAAGCAGTATGGGGAGGAGATATGAATAGCGTCTAGCAACTCATCGGGCTCAATAAGAGTATCTTTAGATAAATGAGAGAAAGTATAGTCCCTCTCAACTCTTTTGTAATGAAAGAAATCAAGCACTTGTTAATTTGGAAGAATAGCATCACCTTAGATAATTTTACACATAGACATGTTTTGTTATTATTAAGAAGTTTGCTTTCTGTTTTATGTGTCATCATAAGTGGATGGACACTGACACGCTGGAACTGGGGAATTAAGTCTGGAAAGTAACATTAAACAAACATTGCTTGTGAATGAGTTTGAAATTTGGGTTGTATGGATTTGAATGTGCCTATTTCTTTATTGTGTGTGTGTGTGTGTGTGTGTGTGTGTGTGTGTGTGTGTGTGTGTGTGTGTGTGTGTGTGTGTGTGTGTGTGTGTGTGTGTGATTACCAAATTGTGCTTACGGGAAAGAGTCCAAAGCTCGTATCTTCATGTCTCCTGATCGGTTCCATTTTGTACTTAGTGATACTTATCATACCTGTCCTTAAAACTATTGATTGAGATAGCATTAACTACCTCCTCGCTTAGCCAATTCCAATTATCAACTACTCTTACACTGAAAAAGTATTTCCTAATATCCTGCAGAGAAGTTTTCTTACGAAGCTTCAAACTATGACCTCTAGTTCTAGAGCCAGCCATATCAAAATATCGATCCCTATCCACTCTTACATAACCATGAAGGAATTTAAAGACTGTCACCATATCCCTCTCAATCTTCTAGCTTCGAGTGATAGTAAGTCTAATTCCCTCAGCCTCTCATCATAACTGAGATTACGTATTTCTGGCACCAGTTTCGTTGCATGTCTTTGAACTTTTTCAAGCTTAGCTATGTGCTTTTTGAAGTGCAGATTCCAAAAGGGGGCTGCATATTCGAATTTTGGCCTCACATAGGTTACATAAATATTTCTGAACATTTCCTTGTCCATGTGCCTGAAGGCTACCCTTAAATTTGATAAGAATGCATATGCTGCCCTTACTATGCCATTTATATGTATTTCTGGAGACAAATCTGCTAGTATGTTTACTCCTAGATCTCTCTCATTTTCTGTCTCTTGAAGTTCAAGAGGAAAGCACTACAAAGGATAGAAGAGGCAGAGGAGGTGGATCAGTGGTGGAAATGGAACAGTGAAGTGATCAGGAGTACGGCAGAGGAAGTCCTCGGAAAGTCATCTGGAAAGAAGCCGAGAAACGGAAAAGAGTCTTGGTGGTGATCCTCAAATTGCAAAGTGAAGATAGAAAAGAAGAAAGAGATGAAGAAAGTTTACGACAAGGAAAGAACAGAGGAGCGTAGAGCTATGTTGAAAGATGCAAATAAGGAGGCGAAGAGGGCTGTAGCACAGGCGCGTGCAGCAGCACTGCAGGATATGTATGAGAACCTTGAAACAAAGGAGGGACAGAAGAGAATCTATAAGTTAGCAAATGAAAGGAACAGATCGACAAAGGACCTAACATCAATAAAGCAAATCAAGGATAAGTACGGAAGAGTGCTTACTGACTCCGACATGATTAAAATGCGGTGGAGAGACTACTACGAAGAACTTCTAAATCAGGAAAATCCAAGAATACGAAAAGGTGAAGGAGTGGGAATGGAGGGAGAGGTAGACCCTGTGAGTGAGGCGGATGTCAGAGAAGCGTTGAAGAAGATGAAAATTGGAAAGTCAGTAGGGCCAGACCAGATTCCTGCAGAGGTATGGAAGAGTTTGGGCGAAGAAGGGATACAGGTGCTGACAAAGTTCCTGAACATGGTGATGAAGGAAGAGACTATCCCAAACGAGTGGAGAGATAGTATAATGGTACCGATTTTCAAAGAAAAGGGAGACATCCAGAGTTGCAAGAACTATAGAGGAATTAAGCTAACATCTCACACTATGAAACTGCTGGAAAGAGTGTTGGATAAAAGGCTGAGGGAGGAGACAGAAGTTTGTAGTGAGCAGTTTGGTTTTATGAAAGGTCGAGGAACAATGGATGCAGTATTCGCAATGAGGCAGACAATGGAAAAATATAGAGATAAGCAAAGAGGGCTGTACATGGCGTTTATCGACCTGGAAAAAGCTTATGATCGGGTCCCGAGAAGCGAGGTGTGGAGGAGTATGAGGTCAAAGGGAGTGAAGGAGAAGTATGTCAAGATAGTTCAGGACATATACAGGGAAGCCACAACAAGAGTAAGAAGTACAGTTGGCACTACAGAGCCTTTTCAGGTGAAAGTTGGACTCCATCAGGGATCAGCTCTTAGCCCCTATCTATTTAACCTTCTCATGGATGTGATGGTGGAGGAAGTGACAAAGGAGGCACCATGGAGCATGCTCTTTGCAGACGATATTGTTTTGGTCTCCGAGAGCCGTGAAGAATTGCAAGAGAGGTTGGAGCTATGGAGGGGTTTGCTGGAGGATTACGGACTGAAGGTGAGCAGACAGAAAACGGAGTACCTGGAGTGCAATGTGACACAAGGAGGCGACCTGTTCATGCAAGACCACAAGCTCCCAAAGGCGGACGCCTTCAAATACCTCGGCTCCTACGTAACGAAGGATGGAGACCTAGAGAGAGAGATTGATCATAGGATCCAGGTAGCGTGGAACAGCTGGAAGAGAACATCAGGGGTGCTATGTGACAAGAAAATCAGTGCTAGAGTGAAAGGAAAAGTGTACAAGTCAGTTGTGAGACCAGCGTTGCTGTACGGAGCGGAGACGTGGCCGGTGAAAAAGGTTCAAGAAAGGAAGATAGATGTCGCAGAAATGAGAATGCTGAAGTGGATGTGTGGGGTGACGAGGGAGGACAGGATACGAAATGACCGGATCAGAGGTACAGTGAAGGTGGTGGAGGCGTCGGCGAAAGCGCAGGAGAGGAGATTACAGTGGTTCGGTCATGTGAAGAGGAGAGAAGAAGACTACGTGGGTGTGAGAGTGATGGAGATGGACGTGGAGGGCAGACGTAGACGAGGAAGACCTAAACTACGGTGGAAGGACCGACTGAAGGAGGATCTCAGAGAGAGACAGCTGGAGGAGGAGCAAGTGATGGACCGGAACCAGTGGAGACGACTAGTGAAGAGATGCGACCCCATATGAAAATGGGAACGCAAATAGAGGAAGAAGAAGAAGATGAAGTTGTACTCCAGCCACCGAGTAGTCAAGCTTGGGCCTTCTTGCACTTGTACCCTTTCTCATTACCTTACATTTTGAAGAACTGAATTTCATTAACCACTTTTCTGACCACTCATGCAGACTATTTAGATCTTCCTGAAGTTCTCTACCATTGTTCTCTTTTCCTGCTTACTTCTCAATCTTTGCATCATCTGCAAACATATTCATGAATGAATTTACAGACTCTGGTAGGTCATTTACATATACAAGGAACAAAAGTGGCCCTAAAACTGAACCCTGTGGAACTTAGTGATACATATCATACCTGTCCGTAACACTATGGATTTAGATAGCATTAACTACCTCCTCGCTTAGCGAATTCCAGTTATCAACTACTTTTACACTGAAAAAGTACTTCCTTACATCCTGCAAAGAAGTGTAATTATCTAATTGTAAATACCTAATTGTGTTTACGGGAAAGAGCCCAAAGCTCGTATCTTCCCGTCTCCTCATCGGTTCCATTTTATACTTAGTGATACTTATCATACCTGTCCTTAAAACTATGGATTGAGATAGCATTAACTACCTCCTTGCTTAGCCAATTCCAATTATCAACTACTCTTACACTGAAAAAGTATTTCCTTACATCCTGCAAAGAAGTTTTCTTACGAAGCTTCAAACTATGACCTCTAGTTCTAGAGCCAGCCATATCAAAATATCGATCCCTATCCACTCTATCATAACCATGAAGGAATTTAAAGACTGTTACCATATCCCCCCTCAATCTTCTAGCTTCGAGTGCTGGTAAGTCTAATTCCCTCAGCCTCTCATCATAACTGAGACTGCGTATTTCTGGCACCAGTTTCGTGGCATGTCTTTGAACTTTTTCAAGCTTAGCGATGTGCTATTTCAAGTGTGGATTCCAAAAGGGGGCTGCATATTCGAGTTTTGGCCTCACATAGTTTACATAAATATTTCTGAATACTTCCTTGTCCATGTGCCTGAAGGCTACCCTTACATTTGATAAGAATGCATATGGTGCCCTTACTATGCCATTTATATGTATTTCTGGAGACAAATCTGCTAGTATGTTTACTCCTAGATCTCTCTCATTTTCTGTCTCTTGAAGTTGTACTCCAGCCACCGAGTAGTCAAGCTTGGGCCTTCTTGCACTTGTACCCATTCTCATTACCTTACATTTTGAAGTATTGAATTTCATTAGCCACTTTTCTGACCACTCATGCAGATTATTTAGATCCTCCTGAAGTTCTCTATCATTGTTCTCGTTTTTTACTTTCTTCACAATCTTTGCATCATCTGCAAACATATTCATGAATGAATTTACAGACTCTGGTAGGTCATTTACATATACAAGGAACAAAAGTGGCCCTAAAACTGAACCCTGTGGAACTCCACTACTAACTCTTCTCCATTCAGACACTGAGTGTCTTACTCTAACCCTCTGTTCCCTTCCTTCTAAGTAAGTTTTTATCCATTCCAAAACATTTCCACCTATTCTAGCCATTGCTTGCAGCTTCCTAATAAGTCTCCCATGTGGAACAGTGTCAAACGCTTTCTGGAAGTCTAGGAATATGCAATCTGCCCAGCCCTCTCTTTCCTGTAAGATTCGGCTTACCTCATCATAAAATTCTAATAAGTTTGTTACTGTTGATCTACCTTCTCTAAAGCCATGTTGCCTCACTGTGTGATTACCTAATTGTGTTTACGGGAAAGAGCCCAAAGCTCGTATCTTCCCGTCTCCTCATCGGTTCCATTTTATACTTAGTGATACTTATCATACCTGTCCTTAAAACTATGGATTGAGATAGCATTAACTACCTCCTTGCTTAGCCAATTCCAATTATCAACTACTCTTACACTGAAAAAGTATTTCCTTACATCCTGCAAAGAAGTTTTCTTACGAAGCTTCAAACTATGACCTCTAGTTCTAGAGCCAGCCATATCAAAATATCGATCCCTATCCACTCTATCATAACCATGAAGGAATTTAAAGACTGTTACCATATCCCCCCTCAATCTTCTAGCTTCGAGTGCTGGTAAGTCTAATTCCCTCAGCCTCTCATCATAACTGAGACTGCGTATTTCTGGCACCAGTTTCGTGGCATGTCTTTGAACTTTTTCAAGCTTAGCGATGTGCTATTTCAAGTGTGGATTCCAAAAGGGGGCTGCATATTCGAGTTTTGGCCTCACATAGTTTACATAAATATTTCTGAATACTTCCTTGTCCATGTGCCTGAAGGCTACCCTTACATTTGATAAGAATGCATATGGTGCCCTTACTATGCCATTTATATGTATTTCTGGAGACAAATCTGCTAGTATGTTTACTCCTAGATCTCTCTCATTTTCTGTCTCTTGAAGTTGTACTCCAGCCACCGAGTAGTCAAGCTTGGGCCTTCTTGCACTTGTACCCATTCTCATTACCTTACATTTTGAAGTATTGAATTTCATTAGCCACTTTTCTGACCACTCATGCAGATTATTTAGATCCTCCTGAAGTTCTCTATCATTGTTCTCGTTTTTTACTTTCTTCACAATCTTTGCATCATCTGCAAACATATTCATGAATGAATTTACAGACTCTGGTAGGTCATTTACATATACAAGGAACAAAAGTGGCCCTAAAACTGAACCCTGTGGAACTCCACTACTAACTCTTCTCCATTCAGACACTGAGTGTCTTACTCTAACCCTCTGTTCCCTTCCTTCTAAGTAAGTTTTTATCCATTCCAAAACATTTCCACCTATTCTAGCCATTGCTTGCAGCTTCCTAATAAGTCTCCCATGTGGAACAGTGTCAAACGCTTTCTGGAAGTCTAGGAATATGCAATCTGCCCAGCCCTCTCTTTCCTGTAAGATTCGGCTTACCTCATCATAAAATTCTAATAAGTTTGTTACTGTTGATCTACCTTCTCTAAAGCCATGTTGCCTCACTGTGTGATTACCTAATTGTGTTTACGGGAAAGAGCCCAAAGCTCGTATCTTCCCGTCTCCTCATCGGTTCCATTTTATACTTAGTGATACTTATCATACCTGTCCTTAAAACTATGGATTGAGATAGCATTAACTACCTCCTTGCTTAGCCAATTCCAATTATCAACTACTCTTACACTGAAAAAGTATTTCCTTACATCCTGCAAAGAAGTTTTCTTACGAAGCTTCAAACTATGACCTCTAGTTCTAGAGCCAGCCATATCAAAATATCGATCCCTATCCACTCTATCATAACCATGAAGGAATTTAAAGACTGTCGTGTGATTACCTAATTGTGATTACCTAATTGTGTTTACGGGAAAGAGCCCAAAGCTCGTATCTTCCCGTCTCCTGATCGGTTTCATTTTATACTTAGTGATACTTATCATACCTGTCCTTAAAACTATGGATTGAGATAGCATTAACTACCTCCTCGCTTAGCGAATTCCAATTATCAACTACTTAATTATCAGCTACTCAAAGAGGCAATGCAAATCAGAAATCAAATACAAAAAGAGCTAAAAATGAATAGATATGATATGACTCTCCGAGAACGTTATAAAACAGAAAAGAAACGTGTCAGATCTCTCATCAGTGTAAGTAAAAAAGACTTTTACAAAAAACAATTTAATGACTCTAGACATGATACAGCAGCAACATGGAAAGTGATAAGAAGCATGATACCAAATGAAAAGAGTACCTCAGAAAGTTATGAAAATATTACGGAGTTGAAAGACAAAGCAGAAAACTTTAATAACTATTTTGCTAACGTTGGCAAAAATACATATGAAAAAACTCAAGAAAACATCAACTCAGTGAATATGAGTAATTGCTTAAATGACAATTCTTCCAATGAAAACACAAGAGAGTACTTCAAGATAATTCCGATCGATTGTGCTACCCTAATTCTTACCATAAAGAGCCTAAGAAACTCTGGCTCTTATGGTTCAGATGGTATACCATTTCAGTTCATCAAAGATGCTCTACCCATGATTGCATCCTATATTCTAACTATTATGAACACTTCCATTGTTACTAAAAAGTTTCCTGACTCTTGGAAAATAGCACATGTAATACCTCTGCATAAAAAGGGGGACAGAGAAGATGTGACAAACTATCGTCCCATTTCCCTGCTACCCATTTTCTCTAAAATATTAGAAAAAATTGTTGCATGCCAACTTATGTCATATTTAGAATCAAATAGAATAATAAGTATTAACCAGCATGGTTTCAGACCGAAATTTTCGACGGAAACTGCACTGCTTAAAGTTACAAATAGTATATATAATAATATAGATATGAAAAAAATATCTTTACTAATTTTATTAGACTTATCAAAAGCCTTCGACAGTGTAAACCATGAAATTCTTTTAAGTAAATGTATTAACTTAAATATTGATCCAAGCTGGTTTAGCGAGTATCTATCTAATCGTAAACAGTCCATACGTCTTAACAACATTATCTCTGTGCCAAAAAATGTATCATTTGGTGTTCCACAGGGATCAGTACTTGGTCCTATCCTCTTCTCCATTTACGTAAATGATCTATCTTCTTTCATTTCTGACTGCCTAGTCGTACAATATGCAGATGACACTCAACTACTCCTTAGTGGTGATATTAATAATCTCCCAGAGCTAACTTTAAGAGCAGAAAACACTCTGTCAAAAATGAAAACCTATTTCCAAGAAATTGGGCTGTTAATTAACGAAAGTAAAACACAGTGCATATTTATTGGTTCAAGGTTCCACATAGCACAAATTCCAGAAAACACAACAATTAATTTTTGCGACAATATTATCACACCTAGCAAAACAGTCAAAAACCTAGGAATTCACTTTGATAACCACATGTTGTTTGATTCCCACATAGATAAAGTATGCAAAAAGGTTACAGGAACATTAATGTACTTATCACGTATAAAAGACAATTTTGAGACTACCACTCGAATAACTGTTGTTGAATCTCTAGCCCTAAGTCACATTAATTACTGCACAACTGTTTGGGGAGCTACCACTAAGACTCAGATAAACAGAATACAGAAGCTTATTAATTTTGCAGCTCGAGTTGCCCTGGGAGGAATAAGAAAATATGACCACATCACACCAGCTCTCAATAAACTTGGGTGGCTGCGGGCAGAAAATAAGGTCGCTTATGCTATTTATGTTTTTGTATTCAAAATTTTGGACCATCATTATCCTAGCTGGCTATTTGATTTAAAAACAGTCAGGGATATAAGGGGAACCAACACAAGACAAAGCAGTGAGCTCTTTATTCACAGAACAAACACAGAAGCAGGTTCAAAGATGATCACTATCAAAGGGCCAACACTCTGGAATAATATTCCAGAGCATCTTAAAAATGCATCCTCTTTCACAGCTTTCAAAGGCAAACTATATAGTTTTCTTTTGGACAAATAGTTGCTGCTCATTAAGAACTAATTATTCTCATTGTAAGGAAACAAATATGGAAATGATGCCGATAATAACGATCCTGTATCTAGTGGCATACTTACTACTTTATTATTAACATTATTGTAACATTTTTATTACAGCATTATTATTTTCTATGAAAGCTACATTTAATTTAACTATATGTCTAACCCTCTTATTTGTTAGTTTAATTACATGTCTACTTATAAGTTACTATTAATGTTGAATAACCATTGTACAAAATGGAAATAAATGTTTTTGTTTGTTTGTTTTTGTTTGTCTTACACTGAAAAAGTATTTCCTTACATCCTGCGAAGAAGTTTTCTTACGAAGCTTCAAACTATGACCTCTAGTTCTAGTTCTAGTTCTAGTTCGTGTGTGTGTGTGTGTGTGTGTGTGCTATATAATAAATGTACATACCTCATTGGAAGTCATTTTATTAGATTTTGGTGAATTTAATTCTTCGCTTTTCTATAAAATGATACACACATACAATTTCCTTTTCCACTTGAGGCCATAAATGTCCTTATAATATTTTCTTCATTTTTGTAATCAACAAAGTATTTTTAAAAGGGCAAAACAGGTGCACGAGATAAATAATATTCCGTTTATAATTATTTATAATGCCCGAATAATTCCCGAAAGGTAATCAAGTCCAACAACCATCAATAATTCATCTTTTGTTGGAGTCAAGAGACAACAAGCACCGGGTATATCTTTTTTTTTTCTTCTTTTTGTATATCTAAATTTCCTTAACAGCTCCTTTCCAAAACCTTCCTACAACATTTCAGTGAGAAAACGCTGGGGGAGGGGGAGGAGGGGGCATCTATTGAAATTTGCTTTAAACAACACTTTCGTTCTCTTAGTCACATCGGTAAATCCCCGATGCTGCTGCTTCCTGCTGCTCTGGGGAATATTCGTGTTCTGTACTAAAACGAGTAATGATTCAATGTGCTGTACTAAAACTGCTCTTGCTGAAGAGGGATGCGAGGAAGGAATGACAATGTAATAATTTCACTAGTCAGGTATACCAAGTACAGTAATTCCCCCCCCCCGCCCCCCTTCAACCGAGAACAATCATTCACCCCGCAGCGGAGCGGTTCTCAAGGGCTACTTCAACCAAAGTTTTGCAGTTGCTGATAACCAAATTTTCTTCTTTAATTTTGCGGTCGTTATATAGGCATCATCTGTAAATGAAGTGTTGAGTAATTCTTTGTCTCTAAACATGTGACGTCTTTTAATCCAGTTCAGTTGTTTAAATAGACACATAGACTAATGCTCATATCATGGTGCAGTTATCAAGTAGCTTAAAGAAAAAAGGACAAAGGTAGCGCACACAGATACGGACAAAGAACTTACCAGATCTTTTCTAAAGAGGTTTATTTTCTAGCTCAGTGAAGTAGCTGAAAAGGTTTTGGAAATAGCAGAAGGCATTCTTGCTAGAATTTATAGACTGAAGCAAGATTCTTGAAAACAATACTTCACTTATGCATAAATTACCATGGTTTATCGTAGTGAAACTTCATCATCAAAGATATTCATTTATTCATTTATTTACGTATTTTTCTACGTATTTATATTTCATCTCGCTAATGAAAATTGAATCACAAATTAGAATTTCAGTTTGTGATGTAAAATAAACAAGTGCGCACCGAATGCTGCATTAATCGAACTGAATAAATGCATAATAATTTCAGAGGAATCAAGGTCATATGAAAACAAAGGCCTTTTTAACTCTATTTATATCTATCTATCTATCTGATCTTTTTCCACTCCAAACAGTATCCTTCTCAATATGAACCTAATACTTTGGAAATATTTAGCATATATTACAGATGAGAGAGAGAGAGAGAGAGAGAGAGAGAGAGAGAGAGAGAGAGAGAGAGAGAGAGAGAGAGAGAGACTTTCACCACAATTATTACATCGCAGCAGGACTGAAAAAGTGCTTTAGAAATAGAACAAGCTGACAACGATAGATTGGACGGGCTTCATCACAAACTCTCTCTCTCTCTCTCTCTCTCTCTCTCTCTCTCTCTCTCTCTCTCTCTCTCTCTCAAAGGAAAACGACAGACAGAAAAAAAATTGTCAAACTAGTAAGGACCTACTGTTTATGATAATGTATCTTCATTGGTAATCTGGAATAAATTATTATCTTTAAGCAACCTTCCCAAACCATTCAGTATGTTAAATCGTTTATAGAATACCTTAGGTAAAGCTTCTACGACCTTCCCAAAATATCTACAGTAACCTTAAAACTACCGTCCAAGATTTTATTAAAAAAAAATTCGAGACATACTTGTACTTGAAAAATATTACCACTAAATATTTTAGGTTGACGCATAGCACACAAATGTCCTTATATCTAATTAACATATATCTGGCTCTAGTTTTCTCATTTCTATTTTCGCCTGTTTGTATTTTAAGTGTCTCACGCTACACCGTGTAAAATATCTGTTATGCATTTGACGTTTATTTTCATATTCTGTAAAGTTTTGATTTTGTGATTTCTTAAAAGAATGAGTGAAATTTGGCAATAGACTTGTAACGAAGTATATTCTTCACAAAGATTTTATATCTTCGCAAATACAAAATTCATACCATATGATTGACTAACATGTATTGTATCCTACGAATTAAGGGTTGCTGTCATTTTTCATTCTGTGATTGTTCTAATTATACTTTGTATGTCTGTTCTGGCTCCAGTGACTTGCTTAACTCTTCATTTTGGTTGCGTTATTTTCCATTTTTGTTTTTAAACGTGTCGGTTTCGTATTCAGCAACTTTTTTTTTTCTTTTCTACTTGTTAGAGAACAAAATAGGCTTCTTACATTTCCTTCCGTTAGGCTCGTTGGGTTCAGATTATAGTCATATATCTTAGTCATCGCGTGGATACTACATTTTTTTTTTTTTTAAGGAGGGGGTAGAAACATCCTCAACATGAGCACGCCTTTTCGCATTTATGATTTTTTTTTCTTGATAAAATTGCAACACTTCCATAATTTTACATAAAAGCTAAATAATATATACCAGAATGTATGTGTGTATTTATAACTCATTTATTTACTTCATAAATCAAAAAAGGGAGACGGACCATTTTACTCTAATCGATATTCGTTCTTGTAGATGCCTTTCGACTTTTTTAATTCCTCATATTTCATGTTGCACCCCCTGAGCCTGGAAAGTTGACAGAGGCTATTACAGATGAAAAACATTAATTTTTTTTTAATAGCTTCAAAACGACTCTCAAAAAGTCATAAACACCACCCAGAGGGGGTTGGGTTTAGGATCCAAAGGGCGGAAGTTACGCAAGATATCCTCTGAGTAAGCGAAGGACTAAAGAGAAACGCGTGAGAATCCTTCGTGCCCTTGAAACACCTATTTTTCCTAAATATTATCAAGCTATGCTCGTAATTACTATTATCATTCAACGTGAGAGAATTAATGCTTTAAGAGGAGGGTTCATTTAATCACTGCTGTGTGCTGCATTCACGCTATTCGTGAAATAATGAATGCTGGGGCTGCCTTTTCCAAATTTCCAACTCTCGGTTGTGACTATCACATTTTCAACATTTAGAAAATTGACGGATTAGGCAAAATATTCTCTAAACTTTCGCAGATTTTATTAATACACACACACACACACACACACACACACACACACACACACACACACACACACACACACACACACACACAGAGTAGTTGATAATTGGAATTGGCTAAGCGAGGAGGTAGTTAATGCTATCTCAATCCATAGTTTTAAGGACAGGTATGATAAGTATCACTAAGTATAAAATGGAACCGATCAGGAGACGGGAAGATACGAGCTTTGGGCTCTTTCCCGTAAACACAATTAGGTAATCACAATTAGGTAATCACACAAACACAGTCTTTAAATTCCTTCATGGTTATGATAGAGTGGATAGGGATCGATATTTTGATATGGCTGGCTCTAGAACTAGAGGTCATAGTTTGAAGCTTCGTAAGAAAACTTGTTTGCAGGATGTAAGGAAATACTTTTTCAGTGTAAGAGTAGTTGATAATTGAAATTGGCTAAGCGAGGAGGTAGTTAATGCTATCTCAATCCATAGTTTTAAGGACAGGTATGATAAGTATCACTAAGTATAAAATGGAACCGATGAGGAGACGGGAAGATACGAGCTTTGGGCTCTTTCCCGTAAACACAATTAGGTAATCACAATTAGGTGATCACACAGCAACTTCAAGAGACAGAAAATGAGAGAGATCTAGGAGTAAACATACTGGCAGATTTGTCTCCAGAAATACATATAAATGGCATAGTAAGGGCAGCATATGCATTCTTATCAAATGTAAGGGTAGCCTTCAGGCACATGGGCAAGGAAATGTTCATAAATATTTATGTAAGCTATGTGAGGCCAAAACTTGAATATGCAGCCCCCTTTTGGAATCCGCACTTGAAAAAGCACATAGCTAAGCTTGAAAAAGTTCAAAGACATGCCACGAAACTGGTGCCAGAAATACGCAATCTCAATTATGATGAGAGGCTGAGGGAATTAGACTTACCATCACTCGAAGCTAGAAGAGTGAGGGGGGATATGGTGACAGTCTTTAAATTCCTTCATGGTTATGATAGAGTGGATAGGGATCGATATTTTGATATGGCTGGCTCTAGAACTAGAGGTCATAGTTTGAAGCTTCGTAAGAAAACTTGTTTGCAGGATGTAAGGAAATACTTTTTCAGTGTAAGAGTAGTTGATAATTGGAATTCGCTAAGCGAGGAGGTAGTTAATGCTATCTCAATCCATAGTTTTAAGGACAGGTATGATAAGTATCACTAAGTCTAAAATGGAACCGATCAGGAGACGGGAAGATACGAGCTTTGGGCTCTTTCCCATAAACACAATTAGGTAATCACAATTAGGTAATCACAGCCCCCTTTTGGAATCCGCACTTGAAAAAGCACATAGCTAAGCTTGAAAAAGTTTAAAGACATGCCACGAAACTGGTGCCAGAAATACGCAATCTCAGTTATGATGAGAGGCTGAGGGAATTAGACTTACCATCACTCGAAGCTAGAAGAGTGAGGGGGGATATGGTGACAGTCTTTAAATTCCTTCATGGTTATGATAGAGTGGATAGGGATCGATATTTTGATATGGCTGGCTCTAGAACTAGAGGTCATAGTTTGAAGCTTCGTAAGAAAGCTTCTTTGCAGGATGTAAGGAAATACTTTTTCAGTGTAAGAGTAGTTGATAATTGGAATTGGCTAAGCGAGGAGGTAGTTAATGCTATCTCAATCCATAGTTTTAAGGACAGGTATGATAAGTATCACTAAGTCTAAAATGGAACCAATGAGGAGACGGGAAGATACGATCTTTGGGCTCTTTCCCGTAAACACAATTAGGTAATCACATTTAGGTAATCACACACATCTCAGGCATAAGCGAATCCCAGGAGCCAACATGGCAGGGGAGACTTGAAGAAAATAAAGCTAGGGTTGTAGACCTGATAAGAAAGCTTGGAGTAGTATGTGGTCCTGAGGATATTGTAAGCATACACCAACTAGGTAAATATTCGAGGGAAGGAAAGCCGAGACCAACAAAAGTAACCTTTGAGAGAGGGGAAACATGTAGGGAAATATTGTTTGAGAAAAAAAAGTCTAAAAGACCTTCAAGAATTCAAAGAAGTGTTCATTAGACGATACAGAACACAGGAAGAGATGGGAAAGATCAAAAACTTGTTGCAAGAGGCAAGAAGGTTAAATGATGAAAGAAATGAAGAAGATAAGACAAATTTTCATTATAGAGTTCTTCCAGACAAAGGGGAGATAAAGAAGATAATGACAGAAGATCAGGGGATGGGGCCTCATTAAGATTATTATGCACAAATGCTGATGGATTAGCTGGTAAGGCAGTAGAATTAAAAGATAGGATTCACAACTGTAAGGCAGATATAGTAGCAATTACAGAGACTAAGTTGAGTGAGGACATAAACAGTGTCACAGTTTTTCCTAAGGGCTTCAGAATACTAAGGGTTGAAAGATCTGAGAGGACTGGTGGAGGGATGGCACTGCTCATAAGTGAAAGGATTCAAGTCGACGAAATAAATTTAGCTATAGAAAGTGAGTTCAAGGAATTTCTTGTTGCTCGCATAAATACTGGGTCAGAGAGCATTATAATAACTGTTGTATACAACCCACCAAGGAACCAAAATAGGCTTGAAGTTTATGAGGAAAGTCATATAGGTACTATTGAAGTCATAAACTCAGTTGTTAACATGGCACGGGAAAAAAAAATGTAGGATTTTGATTATGGGAGACTTTAATCATAAAGAGATAGATTGGATAAATCTTGACCCACACAGTGGTGAGGACTCATTCGGGGCAAGATTCCTAGATTGTGTACAAGGGAATTTCCTACACCAACATGTAATGGAACCAACAAGGGCCAGGGGTGGGGATGAGCCATCACTACTTGATCTAGTGTTCACAGATAATGTGTTGGATATTGAAAAAATTGAGAACATTTTTGTGAGGGAAGAGAGAAGAAGCGGTTCTGTTCTGCCTTGAAGGAAACTTAGAAGAGTTGCCAGAGGTGAAGCCATCACATCACATTACCTAATTTTTTGTGTAAACTGGGGAAAGCTCTTAAGCCATTTACCTGATCCTGAGGTTCCATATATTGTTAAAATCAGTATCCTTCCCATTTATATTAACTTGTTAGTTAGTTTGATACACGAAATAGTTGAATAATTAAATAAATACCAAAAATACACCTGTCAAGGGTACAGAGTTAAGTTGCCAAGTAGCACAGCTGTCTTATTTTCTTAAATTTTCTTTTCTTTTCTTTTAGCTCTCTCTTTTACTATTTTTTATTTTGTATATATATTGAGTTAAATGTAAAGTCTGATCCTGTGATAACATTTCTTGGTTAGCAAGTGAGTTTAGCAGTTAAAGAAGAATATATAGCAGAAATAGGTGGGTGTCTCCTGATAAAAATTCGAATTTTCCTGCAGTTGACTTTTGATTTTGTTTTTAGGAGGATTTATTTTTCTTTTATCCTCAAATTACCATAGTCAAATTTTTAAGTTAAGATGTGTGTTGCCAGAAAGAAAATAAATTGAGTCACTAAATAGAACTTATATGAAGATATAAAAATTATGTATAAAACCTAAATAAATGTTTTTTCTCTCTTTTTTCTCTTTCTCTTCTTCTTTCTATATTCTGTGAGAGGGAAAACATAAAAATGAGGCCATCTCTGTCCCAAACCTCCCACCCATGGGTTGGGGGGAGGGGTAGCTATTAGGAGACTAAAACAGAAAATCAAGGACTTAGAGGCAATGGTTATAAGCCTTGATGAAAAAATTCAGAATATGGATAGAGAAATGAAAGAGAATGAAACACTCAGAGAGGAAATAAGACTTTTGGAGGAAGCAAATAAAGCACAAGGGCAGGAGAGAAAGGAACTAGAAAAACGAATAAAGAAACTGGAAGAAAAAAGAGTGAACTAGAAACCAGGATTTCTAAACAAGAAGATAAAAACAAACAGCTGAACGACAACCTAAATGAAGTAGATGTTAGTTCACTGCTCTCTTCTGAGAGAGATGAGATTGCAGCTTGGAATGTCCAAATTAAGGAAAATATTGAACAGTTTAGAAAAGAGTTCCAGGAGTTGAATATGGAATATGATGCCATGAAAACTTCCTTTGCTGAGGCACTAAAGGGGAATGTGGCAGTAAAAGAGGCTGTAAAGGTGGTGGCACTGGAAAACATACAAACAATTGACTATAAAAAGACAGTAATCAAAAAAATTAAAGATGTTGTGATGGAAAGGGCACATCCAATGATTAAAAAGGCCCCTGATAAAGAGAAGACAGTGGTAATCTCAGGCATAAGCGAATCCCAGAAGCCAACATGGCAGGGGAGACTTGAAGAAAATAAAGCTAGGGTTGTAGACCTGATAAGAAAGCTTGGAGTAGTTTGTGGTCCTGAGGATATTGTAAACATTCACCAACTAGGCAAATATTCGAGGGAAGGAGAGCCGAGACCAACAAAAGTAACCTTTGAGAGAGGGGAAACATGTAGGGATATATTGTTGAGAAAACAAAGTCTAAAAGACCTTAAAGAATTCAAAGAAGTGTTCATTAGACGATACAGAACACAGGAAGAGAAGGGAAAGATAAAAAACTTGTTGCAAGAGGCAAGAAGGTTAAATGCGGAAAGAAATGAAGAAGAGAAGAAAATTTTCATTTCCGAGTTCCTCCAGACAAAGGGGAGATAAAGAAGATAATGACAGAAGATCAGGGGATGGGGCATCATTAAGATTGTTATACACAAATGGTGATGGATTAGCTGGTAATGCAGTAGAATTAAAAGATAGGATTCACAACAGTAAGGCAGACATAGTAGCAATTACAGAGACTAAGTTGAGTGAGGACATAAACAGTATCACAGTTTTTCCTAAGGGCTTCAGAATATTAAGGGTTGAAAGATCTGAGAGGACTGGTGGAGGGATAGCACTGCTCATAAGTGAAAGGATTCAAGTCGAAGAAATAAACGTGGCTATAGAAAGTGAGTTCAAGGAATTTCTTGTTGCTTGCATAAATACTGGGTCAGAGAGCATTATAATAACTGTTGTATATAACCCACCAAGGAACCAACATAGGCTAGAAGTTTATGAGGAAAGTCATATAGGTACTATTGAAGTCATAAACTCAGTTGTTAACATGGCACGGGCGAGATAATTTAGGATTTTGTTTATGGGATATTTTAATCATAAAGAGATAGATTGGATAAATCTTGACCCACACGGTGGTGAGGACTCATTCGGGGCAAGATTCCTAGATTGCGTACAAGGGAATTTTCTACACTAACATGTAATGGAACCAACGAGGGCCAGGGGTGGGGATGAGCCATCACTACTTGATCTAGTGTTCACAGATAATGTGTTGGATATTGAAAAAATTGAGTATGAACCACCAATTGGAAAGAGTGACCACTGTGTGTTGTTGATGGAGTATATCATTGAAGATATTCTGCCTGAGAGTAGAGGCACTGAGGGCATGAGGAGGAACTATCCGAAAGGAGATTACATCAAAATGAATGAGCTTTTTGCAGTTATTGACTGGAGAACCTTATTTTACAACAAATCTGTACAAGAAATGTATGACATATTTTGTGAGAAATATGGAAAGATAGTAGATTGCTGCATACCTTTCACCAAAGTACGTGTAATTCATGCCAGAGAGAAATGGTTCGATAACGAGTGTAAAAGAGCTAAGGAGTGGAGAGACAAATGCTGGTAAAGGTATAAGGGGAGAAAAAAACATAAATGCCTGGCAAACCTCCAAAAGAGCAAGAAATGACTACCTAAGTAAAAGAAGAGAGGCAGAGAGACACTATGAGAGGGACGTCACCAGGAAGGCTAAGGAAAATCCCAAGCTTTTCCACAGCTTTATCAGAGGAAAACTGAAGGTAAAAGAATAGGTTTTAAGGCTTAAGAGAGAGCATGGAAGCATCACTGAGACGGATGAAGAGATCTGTAAAGAATTGAACAAGGAGTTTCAGTCAGTATTTACAGTAGAAAATACCCCACCCCCTCAGATTGCAGAGATAGAAGCTCAAGGGCCGGTATTAAAGAATATTAACCTTACAGCCACAGAGGTATGCAAGGCGCTGATGGAGTTAGATGTTCATAAAGCTACAGGTCCTGATGACATATCCCCTCGTGTACTTAAAAAATGCTCAAACCCAATATCAGTGGCACTGGGTATCATAGTTAAAAAGTCACTGGAGTTAGGGGAGATTCCAAGATTCTGGAAACAAGCAACGTGATACCTATCTTCAAAAAGGGAAGGAGGGACACGGCTCTGAACTATAGACCAGTTTCCTTGACCAGCATAGTTTGCAAAGTTATGGAGAAACTACTAAGGAAACATATCTCTCTTCACTTGGAATCCTTCAACTTTTTGTCAGTGAGGCAACATGGCTTCAGAGAAGGTAGATCAACATTAACAAACTTATTAGAATTTTATGATGAGGTAAGTCGAATCTTACAGGAAAGAGAGGGCTGGGCAGATTACATATAAACTTACTTAGAAGGAAGGGAACAGAGGGTTAGAGTAAGACACTCAGTGTCTGAATTGAGAAGAGTTAGTAGTGGAGTTTAACAGGGTTCAGTTTTAGGGCCACTTTTGTTTCTTGTATATGTAAATGACCTACCAGAGTCTGTAAATTAATTCATGAATATGTTTGCAGATGATGCAAAGATTGTGAAGAAAGTAAGAAACGAGAACAATGGTAGAGAACTTCAGGAAGATCTAAATAGTCTGCATTTGTGGTCAGAAAAGTGGCTAATGAAGTTCAATACTTCAAAATGTAAGGTAATGAGAATGGGTACAAGTGCAAGAAGGCCCAAGCTTGACTACTCGGTGGCTGGAGTACAACTTCAAGAGACAGAAAATGAGAGAGATCTAGGAGTAAACATACTGGCAGATTTGTCTCCAGAAATACATATAAATGGCATAGTAAGGGCAGCATATGCATTCTTATCAAATGTAAGGGTAGCCTTCAGGCACATGAACAAGGAAATGTTCAGAAATATTTATGTAACCTATGTGAGGCCAAAACTCGAATATGCAGCCCCCTTTTGGAATCCGCACTTGAAAAAGCACATAGCTAAGCTTGAAAAAGTTCAAAGACATGCCACGAAACTGGTGACAGATATACGCAATCTCAGTTATGATGAGAGGCTGAGGGAATTATACTTACCAGCACTCGAAGCTAGATGATTGAGGGGGGATATGGTGACAGTCTTTAAATTCCTTCATGGTTTTGATAGAGTGGATAGGGATAGATTTTTTGATATGGGAGGCTCTAGAACTAGAGGTCATAGTTTGAGGCTTCGTAAGAAAACTTGTTTGCAGGATGTAAGGAAATACTTTTTCAGTGTTAGAGTAGTTGATAATTGGAATTGGGTAAGCAAGGAGGTAGTTAATGCTATCCCAATCCATAGTTTTAAGGACAGGTATGATAAGTATCACTAAGTATAAAATGGAACCGATGAGGAGACGGGAAGATACGAGCTTTGGGCTCTTTCCCGTAAACACAATTAGGTAATCACAATTAGGTAATTACACACACACACACACACACACACACACACACACACATGAGCTTTGGGCTCTTTCCCGTAAACACAATTAGGTAATCACACACACACACACACACACACTGTTGTATACAACCCACCAAGGAACCAAAATAGGCTTGAAGTTTATGAGGAAAGTCATATAGGTACTATTGAAGTCATAAACTCAGTTGTTAACATGGCACGGGAAAAAAAAATGTAGGATTTTGATTATGGGAGACTTTAATCATAAAGAGATAGATTGGATAAATCTTGACCCACACAGTGGTGAGGACTCATTTGGGGCAAGATTCCTAGATTGCGTACAAGGGAATTTCCTACACCAACATGTAATAGAACCAACAAGGGCCAGGGGTGGGGATGAGCCATCACTACTTGATCTAGTGTTCACAGATAATGTGTTGGATATTGAAAAAATTGAGTATGAACCACCAATTGGAAAGAGTGACCACTGTGTGTTGTTGATGGCGTATATCATTGAAGATATTCTTCCTGAGAGTAAAGGCACTGAGGACATGAGGAGGAACTATCCGAAAGGAGATTACATCAAAATGAATGAGCTTCTTGCAGTTATTGACTGGAGAACCTTATTTTACAACAAATCTGTACAAGAAATGTATGACATCTTTTGTGAGAAATATGGGAAGATAGTAGATTGCTGCATACCTGTCACCAAAGTAGGTGTAATTCATGCCAGAGAGAAATGGTTCGATAATGGGTGTAAAAGAGCTAAGGAGTGGAGAGACAAATGCTGGAAAAGGTATAGGAGGAGAAAAAACATAAATGCCTGGCAAACCTACAAAAGAGCAAGAAATGACTACCTAAGTAAAATGAGAGAGACAGAGAGAGACTATGAGAGGGACATCACCAGGAAGGCTAAAGAAAATACCAAGCTTTTCCACAGCTTTATCAGAGGAAAACTGAAGGTAAAAGAATAGGTTTTAAGGCTAAAGAGAGCGGATGGAAGCATCACTGAGACGGATGAAGAGATCTGCAAAGAATTGAACAAGGAGTTTCAGTCAGTATTTACAGTAGAAAATACCCCACCCCCTCAGATTGCAGTGATAGAAGCTCAAGGGCCGGTATTAGAGAACATCAACCTTACAGCCACCGAGGTATGCAAAGCGCTGATGGATTTAGATGTTCATAAAGCTACAGGTCCTGATGACATATCCCCTCATGTACTTAAAAAATGCG
>JAXCGZ010004326.1:0-57276 GCA_037179515.1 Halocaridina rubra
ACCATGGTTCCCTCTTATTAGTCCGTTACATTGAGGGTTGAATTTTTTATCTACAGTACAATATATGTATACAGAGGGTCCTCGATTTCCATCAGAGATACATTTCTGAAATGTGATGTAACCCGAATTTCAGTGTAAGTCGGAACACACCTAGTTAAGCACTTATGCTAACGCAGTAGTAAAGTTTCTCCCATTTCCATGCATTTCCCTATCTTTAATTTCACTTCCATGGTGATGGCTTTCCTTTTCTTTGAAGCGAATGTGGATTAGCGCGTCTTGAAAATATTAGTAAAAAAATTTTGTATACTCGATTAACGCGAGCGAGAATAAGCGAGAAAATGTGGTTCAGTTTAGTAAATCTGTATATCTTTAATATTGTACACTATTTGTATTTTAATATACGTAAGTACAGATATTTCAGCTTTGTTATGTACTGTATATGTAAAATATGTTTTACCTACCTTATTTCTTTGTCATAGTGTGTTAATGTATGCTTATGGGATGTATCTATGCCTATTACTGTTATTCAATTGACTATTTGAATTACGTGAAATTTGAATTGCACGAGCCTTTTGAGAACCTATCCTCGTGTTATTTCGAGCGGAGGCTATATATAATATATAATATATAATATATATATATATATATATATATATATATATATATATATATATATATATATATATATATATATATATATATATATATATATATATATATATATATATATATATATATAGTGGTGACCCCAACCCACGAATTTAATCTATTCCCAAAACCTGTTCGTGGTATGGTTTGTTGTGGGTAGGATTCATTTTCCCATTGAAAAGCATGTAAATTCACTTAATCCATTTCTAGTCACAACAAATATTCATTTAAAAATTTTCGAGTCCGTAAAAACATGAAATATAATACACGTTATATGTAATATACTCTGTAGAAGGAAAATTACTTTGATAACAGAAAGGAATGCTACTCTACTAAAATAAAATATGGTACAGTAGTGTATTTACCTTTGTGGATGATTGTTGCTGGCATACGTGGATGGTGGTTTAGGAGGAGGGATATAACCTTCACTCTCGATAACTTTAGCGATTTAATTCACGTAAAAATTCGCTGCCTTTCGGTCGGAACTAGTCACCTCTCCATTCTAATGAATCCCAGTTAGTTGACGAAAGTGTTCAAACCAGCTTCTTCTCTCTTTAAATTCGTCAGCTAAAACTCTGAGAGTTTGCTACTAAATCTTGGTGGATTTGCAAAGCCTTAGTGCATGTTATAGCCTTGCTAATGCTCTATCCAGCCAACTGTTTTTCATTCATCTACTGCAACAATAAATTTTCTACCTCTTGTAGTAACTGTGACCTTTTTTTAGTTAATATATTTACTCCCTTAGCCACGTCAGCCGCCTTATAGATCTCTTTACTCTTTAAAATAGTACAGATAGTCGATTTTGCCATGTTATACTGCGTAGTGAGATCAGACACACGAACACCATTTTCATGCTTAGAAATTATTTCTTTCTTCATTTCAACTGTTATGCATCTAGGGTATTTGACGCCACTGTCACGAACGCTTTTAACTTTCTTAGGAGTCATAATAAGGGCTATCTATCTGAAAGGTAAAATAATGGAAAATAAAGCAAGCACTACGAACAGATCAGGAACGAACTACACAGAACGGGCACCAATGCAGAACTGAGAGCTGGCGAGCGAAAAACTTGGTCACCTGGCCGACACATTTGTGTTCGTGGGTTGGTTTTTGTTTGTGATTTGTGGTCAAAATTTTTTCAAAATTTTGTTTATGGGAACAGGCGTTCGTGCATTTTCATATTGGATGTTGTGCTTAATGTATTGCTTGATTAAAAGTATTATACCTCTTTTCATAATGTTCTTGTTGCCACAATAAATACCAATTGAAAAACTTTGTTAAATCAAGGGTTGAGTGTTTATATATACAGCGTATAACTAGGCATCTGTTTATCGAGAAGTATAAGATCATTCTAAATATTATTATTTTGACTAGGGAGGGAAAAACAGGAATGACAGAGTATCTTAGTATTATGAATGCTGTATAGGAGTAGGTTCAGTATGGAGTCAGAAGTAATATTAATGTATTTGCAGGGAAATGTAAATATTGGGTAAGTATGGTCAGTACTGAAGATTAACAACATAAGGAATTGATAATGGGCATGAAGTAAAATCAAGATTAGAAAATTTGCTGACAAAGGCAGGATATGATGTCTTATCACCCCCAATGAAATATAAATTGGCTGCCCCAGTAATGACATTTACAAGGGATATTAGAGTGAAGTTACTTTTTATAAGATATATAAATATCTTATTACTCTGCTTATTTTAGACCCTATTCTAATAATGCATTTTATCTTTTCAGTATCAGAAACATCTGTTTGTACACATAGGTGGTCCAGCCTCTTATACAGACCCTCCTCTTGAGGTATGGATCGCTCTCAGATGACTTTGATCTTTATTTATCTCTATGGATAATTTAATATATTTCCTGATCATGACTGGAAATTAAATGTATATACTGTACAGTGTTTATATTGTAGTATAAAGTTTATACTAATAATATATTACAAATAGTTTTTACTGTAGGTATTATCATGTGAAAACTCTCACCTTTTCAGGCGGTTGACATACGACAGATTTACGACAAATTCCCAGAGAAAAAGGGCGGTCTAAAAGAGCTTTATGATAAAGGGCCTCAATATGCATTTTTCCTCGTTAAGTTTTGGGCTGATTTAAATGTGAATATCCAAGATGAATCAGGAGCTTTCTATGGTGTAACAAGTCAGTAAGTAGTTAGTCCTTGTGTTGTAAAAGCCAATCAAAATGGCATGGAGAGGGAAGGGCTTACAGTCCCTTCCTGCAAGAGTTGTTTCTTTTTACAAAACAACAGACAGTAGGGGGTAGGGATAGAGTGGGTGTGCTTGTGATGAATTCCTTCTGCATCCTTTTCTCATACGTAGCCATCTTGTTGGTTTCTGAGGCTTATAGCGTCTTTTGCTGAGGAAAAAGTTCACAGTATAACAGTGTGTTAGCATTATTGTTGCTGCAAGAATGAGCAAAATGTTCTTTTATTTACAAGAGTAATTTTTTCCACAAGTAAATTTTATTCCTAGTCTGTATGTACCCTATTAAAGCAGAATACAGTATATTTTAAAATATTGTATTGCCTATGTTTCACTCAACGAAAAATATTTCTTATATATTGGAATAGTATATATTTACTAATTCAGTACAGAGCTCGTTTATAAAATTGGATTATATATACAGCACTTTGTTTATTTTTTATTATGAGCTTAATAAATGGGCGTTTGGGGAGTTGTTGTAAAGAAGAATTGTGGAAGAGCCAGTAACAGCAAGAGTATCAGTAATGGTTACAGAAAATGTATAATTTTTGATGCCTCAAATTTTTTTCAATTGTTGCCACCTTGCTGGTTTCAAAAGGACTTGGCATCATATTGAGGGAAAATTAACATAGGCCATATTAATTTTCGGTAGCAGATGAGAGAGTCGTTGCTCTTGATAAATTTACACACCTTTTCAGTTTCACAAAAATAAAATCTTCTTGTACGTTTTTGAACCAAAAATTTATGAACCAATAACCTTCCTTTATATTTTAATTTTACAAAATATATATTATTTTGCAGGTATGAAAGCCCAGATAATATGACAATCACAAGTTCCACGAAGGTGTGCTCCTTTGGGAAGCAAGTTGTGGAAAAAGTGGAAACAGAATATGCACGCTTCGAGAATGGGAGATTTGTTTATCGTATCCACAGGTCGCCAATGTGTGAATACATGATTAATTTCATACATAAACTGAAACACTTACCAGAGAAGTACATGATGAATAGTGTCTTGGAAAACTTTACAATCTTGCAGGTATGGTCAGATTCTTTTCATATATATATATATATATATATATATATATATATATATATATATATATATATATATATATATATATATATATATATATATATATATATATATATATATATATAGATATATATATATATATATATATATATATATATATATATATATATTTTTTTTTTTTTTTTTTTTAATTATTTATTTATTTATTTATTTTTTTTTACTGTGACACCAGGACAGGCCAGAAAAAATTATAAAATAAAACAGCCCTCATCAGGCCTGGCCGCGAAGAATACGTAAAGTAAAGAGAAACAGAGATGGAGAGTGTAATGACTTGTCAGACGTGAAGGGATAATAAAAGATGTGTGATGAATATCCAAGAATATTCAGTGTAGCTGTAGGCATAGAAAAATAACCGTAACTGAAGTAAGACTTTACATCGAACCGTCCTGGACAGACCTATTTAAGCTTAAAAAAAAACCTTTAGCTGTAGTATGACAACGGGCGGCTGGTGCCGTGAGCCAGCCTACTACATGACAATATATATATATATATATATATATATATATATATATATATATATATATATATATATATATATATATATATATATATATATATATATATATATATATATATATATATATATATATATATATATATATATATATCAGAATTGCAAGTAGGCTAAAGAGGAGGAACATTGTGTGATACTCTTATAGATGCTGTGACATTCAGGTGCAAGGCATAAAGCGAGGTCAAATTGACCAGATTTCATATACAACCTACTATGACAAATGTATGCAAGCAAATTTGCAAGCCTTTATGAAGAGGAAGAGTAAGGTGGGGAAAATGAAGCCCTAAACTGGAATATAGCATTGGCAATGGTTGTCTTTTCACAGTATATGCTATGAACAAGATCAACTATGAGAATAGTTATATGTTCGTGGCATGCACAAGTGAAAATGAGAAGATATTTACAGTGTAGGGATGACACAGTTTTATTATTTGGTGTGTGTTTTCTCTTTCTTGGCTGTTGCTGCCTTGTTCATCATTGTTGGCAGTATCTGATGTGTATAAAAAAATCAGTCTGTAAAACCCGAAAATCCTTAATTGACTTAAGTACAGTCATAATACAGGAAGTGTGGATAGTAAAAGGGTGTTGTAAAGGATGGTCCACAGTAACCAGCTATATGCATATTTCACTGTAAGAATTAATAGTATACTCTATGTACTCAGCGTATAGACTTTGCCGAGTGTCTTCTAAATTTCAGCTTATCTCTCATCACTCTTTTTTTATATTCGTTTCCCCTGCAATATTTTATTTAGTCTCTTATTTTACTTTAGTTGATATAATTAAACAAAATATTGTACTTTCTTTTGAAATGTTTAAAGAATATTGTAAATTTTGTTTTTTCCGACCAAATCCAATTATGCCGCATAACCAATAGAGTTTCAACAGCTTTTGTAACATTCGAGATGGCATTGTTTTAACACGCCTTAGCCATTCTGCTTCATCTCCCATTTGCTTGAAGTAAAAAACAAAAAAACTCTTTGGATATAGTTTAGTTGTATCATATAAAATGCATGGAATGCAAATGAGGTTTTTCTCCCTCACTATAGATTGTATGCCCTTTTTATTAGGAGAACTTTTTCTCCCCCACAACTAGTATTATAAGCGTAGGCAAAAGATACAACTATTAAGCTTGAGGCATATGTCAGGAAGATTAGCCATGTTGAAAATTTTAATAATTGGGTAATGCAACCTTAATAAGGTATTTGTATTTTTACAGGTGGTGACAAATCGTGAAACTCAAGAAACTTTACTGTGCGTTGCTTACGTGTTTGAAGTCTCCACATCCGAGCATGGTGCACAACATCACATTTATCGATTGGTGAAAGACTAACAACACGCCCCAATACAACTTATTCTTGCGTCATGCCAGGCATTGAGCTGGCAGTTTGTGTAATATATATATAATGTTCTGCATACAGAAAATGCCTTGTGAAGATGAAAATATGTCAGTTGTGCCCCCCTATGTCACTTATCTGATGATACGTTGCCACTCTGATCTCTTGCCAAAAACAAAAAAAATCATTACTTGGGAAAATCTCATCTGGAATATTGGCCCAGGCATAAGTCATAAATTAAAAAGCACAAACGATCTCTTGGTTGTGCTATACATGGCCTGGCAAAGTACCTTAATATTAATTTGTGTTGAATGTTTGAACACAGATACATTGTGGCAGCTGTTTCTTTAGGCCGCAGGCCTCTGCAGCAGAGACTATGAATATGATATATTAAAACAAAAAAAAAATTAAGGCCCTTATACTCACACCACCTTCGGTTGCTTGCTTATTTGAATGTGTTTTCTGCAATGTACTTCAGTATTGGCGTACTGATATACCAAACAGAGTCACTGTGATCTGATATTCAGATAAACAACTCTGGATGTGCATAGCATTACTGTTAAAGGCAAAAAATGTGAAAATTGAAATGTGATTCATGATATCCAGTAAAAGGTTAGGCCCGTGGCTTCGATGGTTGGACATAAAATTATATATAATATGTATACTTCTTGTAGAGATGGCAGTTGGTGGTGCATATGTGGAGTGAGGAGTTTTGTTCTGTGCCTGCCTTGATGATAAACACTCGTTTTACAGTGTGCATGCTCGGGTGCTACTACCCATCCAGGTCATCAACATGCAAATATACCTTGTACTGCCTACTACTAATGTACTTAAAATGATAAAACACTCGCTGCATTGCTGAATCAGGTCGCGGCACTTCTTATGACTATCGTTATGTGAAGTAGAAAATGACAAGATATTTTTGTAATTTATATTCTATGAGAAACTGAATTGTTTGCAAGTTCGCAGTGAGGCATCGTTATGACTGTCTTTCACATCTACATTATTGTATTATATATACACACCTGTCTCCACTTGTACAAACTATCATTGATGGCTGTTACTATGAGCAGCTTATAACGAACGTCTACACATATCGCTTCATTCTTCTAATTTTTTTTTCTTAATCTTTGTAGTTTAGGATTGTCAGTGTTTAAGAAACTGTTGGATAGTCTAGTTATCACTGGGTGCATAGGGACGCAGTTTGTCTTTGCCACACATACTCCCTTGTCCCCCTTGTTTCCCATTCTTGCAGCCTGCGCCCCTACAGCACCCACTTGTATACCGGTAGATTATTATATTTCTTTTTACGAGTTGTTAATGTTGTTAGGGATTTTTTTGTGATCTCAGATGTTCTTATCCAAAGGCTTTAAAAGTCAGGAGGTGAAGTTATTGAATGGGAATATTTACGTTTCCTTGGCAGAATTCACTTATATTTGTGGATATTTTATTCAGTGCATAATGGAAGTTGATATTGAAGCATTAGGATAAGTGTTTTCAGATTGGTCTTCACTATACTCCCACTACTAGAAGATTTTCATCTCCAGTGTTTCATAATCTTGAATCCGATAATATTGCAGTTTTTCTCTGAAGAATAACTTGGAATAGTTATAACTATGTAAAATTAATGCAAATTACATTGCAGTCATCACTTCCAGATGTCAGAAGGTTGAATCAGTAAAGAAAATACAATAATAATAATAATAATAATAATAATAATAATAATAATAATTATTATTATTATTTATGTAACAATGCAGTTTTTCTCGAAATAGCAAAATTAAAAATTTAAAAAAAAAGGTAATTAAAGTACCATGAAAATAATTCAGTAAATCCATTATAGTGGTCTTTATCAAAGCTAATAGTTTGTAGTAAGATATGAAAGTACATTAAACTGACTCGTATAAATTGTACTTTATCCCTGGGATGGGATTTCAAAAGAGCGTGTAACATTTTCATGAAAATATAATAATGATGAGTTAAGAGTTAATACTGCATTTTCCTTTTGAATACAAAAAAGATTTGAAAAAGTTGTGAATATACAGTAGCATTTCAGTGTGTAAATATTGTGAAGACAGATCCTTATTTTGCTCTTATCATTGTGAATATCTCCACAAATCTTTGTGAACCCAGTGCCGGGTCATTAAGTTGCTGTATTAGTGCCAAGACTTAGTAGAGTTTGTGTTGTAGGAACACTATGACCATTTGTTCTTTGTTCAACATTATCATCATGTTTCAGTTCGAAGACCATTTGCTAATACTGTTAGTAAACTTTATTTTCCATTCATTTTCCCAATGCATAACAGGCTTTCTCAGTTGCAAAAAAACATTAATTCTTGTTTTTCCTCATTAGCACACAAAGTGCCTTCAATTGTTTAGCTATTTCTATTCCTTACAGTCTGAGATTGGTAAACCTTTGCAGTATAGAATTCTCTATAAAGTAGTGATAAGAATTGCAATGATCAGTGACTTAACTTGGTAGTGAAAGACTGATATATCTGTATAATAATTTTTGCAAGGGTTTACTCGACAATATGCAAACTCAGATTGACGAGGAAAAAACTAAGGCTTTTGACTATCTAGGCAACTACCTCTTCATCCCTCTCTACTGTTTAGTCATCAATCCCAGTGTCCTTGTAATAGTATGGGAGTGAAACATCCACCATCTAGGATGGCTGACTAATATCTTGTGGCAAATACATTATTAAGCATATTAAGCAAGGCAGCTAACGGCCTGCAAGATGAATAGTATAGCATCCACACTTACGTTGTGTGTTACACTTATAGCTTGTGGTTCACACCAGAACCCTCAACTGAGTGCTTAAAGCAGAGTTCCTTTGCTGTGGCTCTCTTGAGGACGGTTCTAGTATTTGCTAAGCATGTACTTTATAAATATTAGAAAACCCCTCATTTGGGTGGATGTTTAATTGTCCAAGTACCTTATAGCTACAATACTTTCATTTTTATATATTCTTATTCCTTCAGAGCCTTCCCAATGAAAACTGAAGGTGCTGTTATCATCATCGGTATTTTTTAACTTAACAATTAATTATCATATTTGCTGCCATTAATCTTTTTCCACTTTTAAGTTATATACCACTTTCGTGTATCAATGAAGTAAGGATAAATTGCTTCTTTTATCTCTCACATACTATTAGAGACCATCCCACCTTATTTAGACTAGAATTCTTTATGATGCCGTGTCTTAAAGTATTGTCAGATCTGTGCTTACTCAGACAAGTCATATGGTCACCAGCAATCGATGTTAGATTACAGTAGCGAGGGTTTGCATAGAACACCATCTGTTGTTTTTTCATGATATGCGATTTACATAGACTGACAATATACTTTAATATTCAGGTTCAGAGTGGCATTTTATGGTATACTGACAGTTAAAGCCTGAAATAATTCTATGTTAATGACATGTTTTTACAGTTTAGATTCCTTCAGATGATCTTACTTGCATTATTTACATTATGTGCATTATGCAGAAAAGGATTACTTCTTTATAATTGCTGTCATTTTTTTTTTTAAGTTGGACTCTGAAATGGGTATGGTTTCATTGTTTTTCAACGGTTTTATTTTGCAAGCTTATGTGTAGATACAAATGAAGAATATTAAAATTTAGATGACCCCTCAGGATCTCCACCAGAAGAAATGAACAGAGCAAGTGAATAATTGCAGTTGGTATGAGCCCTTTTTTAATAATTAAATCCTGTGATAATACATTGAAGAAAAATTATTTTAAGTCTGTACTGCACAGAATGATGATAATTTTTCATGACTGTTTTCCCTATTAATTTCAAAATAAAATTAGCTTTGAAAAAAAAAGAGGAAAATAGTACTACACAGTTGTGGCTGATCTCTTAAAAAAATGCAAAAGTAAAATTACCTTTTTCAGTAATATATACCTTATATGCCCAATGAAAATTCTTTGATTTCTAGGCTGATCAGATTTAGGAGGCAATGTCTGGGTGCTGATAGAGGTGAACTGAAAGTGATTGTATCAAGTATAGATGAATAGCATAAAATAAAAACAGATTTATATTACAAAGCATTGATGAAATTTGTCTACTGTATTTATATCAAGTACTTGCATGTAATTCACACCAAAATATCGTATCATTAATAGTTGCAATACTTGTGTGATGAAAATTGTACTCTTAATTTTTATATGCCTATTTGTAGTTATTACAGATATTTCGTTCCATAATGAGCTCCAGTGTTTACACTGCGTGAAATTACCTTACTGACGTTTACAAAATATATGGTATTTAGTTATGACAGTGTAACTAATTAAGGCCATATTTAACCTGATCCCATTGTATAGCATTTCTTAATTGTATACAAGACGACAGAATCATCATTGGCTGAATAGTGTTTGCCCATCTGAATGTGGTAGACTGGATGAAAAACAATTTTGTACAGTTGTATAAAATAGACATTTTTACGTGAATACAAGTGTCTCTTTATCCCACCCTATTCGATTTTGTCCTGGAATATTGTTTCTTTACTTTTACACTGGTGTTTTTGTTGCTTTGAATGTTCTTTGATGTATTTATGGATGAAAGTATGCAAGGGCATGGTTCAGTCACATCCATCTCTATGTATCCTATTGAGAGTAATTTTAGGGGGTGACCTCCTGATCGTGAGTTGTTATGACAGTGTTCCAAATATATGTTCACACTACAGAACATGTAAATGCATAACTGAATGACCTGGACCTGGAGTGGCAGCATCTTCAGTGACGGTCCATCCTCCGGATCTGCAAATCAGAAGAGGACGCCAAGCAACTCTAGAGAGGAAAAGTAAATAGGTCACACTGCCACAACCAACCCCTGCCTTTCATGGGCCACAGGAAAAGGCTGTGGTCAGCAGGGCAATTACCTAAACTCTCAAAGCAACACACTCAACAAAACTTTTTTCTATACCGAGAAATGACACTTCAGCAGTGATTTCTTGAAGATTCCAGTTAGAGACACCGAGAGCAACCCAGGACCCAAATATAAGCACATGTCCAACATGCTCCACACCTGTCACTTTGAGCTGATATACTAACTGTTCGGTTGTCTGCAACCGAACAGTTACTCTTGCAGTAAAGGGACCCATTTTACCTGTTCAATTCTTGCTAACATGAAACAATACTCAAATTCTTGTATCTACTCACAATGCTCCCTAAACACTCCTTCTATTCCCCATACCCCCAGTCTACTCATCCTTCCAACACCATCTGCATCCCCAACATCCCAAGCATCTCCTCAGCCATCATTATCATTACAACCTTTTACTGCCTTCTCCTACCCAAACTCACTCCTAACCCCCCTGCAGTACCTAACACAGTGCACATACAACATCAGTAAACTTCAATTCAACGTAGATGTCATTTACACCTAAAAAATGAACTCAAACTTCATTAAACAATACAGTTTATGGCCTTCTAAACTATAGTTTCCAGATTCAGTTCCCGACAAGGAAGGTAGATTATTTAAGAGAAGACTGGATTGGCAGCAGTGGACTTATCACCCTGGTACACTAATCCATTAACCTCATAGACACCAGTGTAAAAGAAATAAATTACCTCCTCCTACCATATAACTCTACCACAGAAATACAATAATTTAAAGAAAGCATCGGTAACACATCAGGCATAGCACAAAAACATGCACTCAACCCTCGATTTAACAGACCCCAATTCAATGCATTTGAGAAACAACGGACAAAATCTAGTGCAGCAGATTTAGTATATTTCAGTTGTGACATTGGACAAGAGCCACTGCTTCAAGAGAGAAAGAAGAGAAGCACTTTGATGTTCCCATCAGCTCAATGTATCACAATAATTATAATAATAAAAATAATAATATGTGAGAGAGTGAGATAAATAAAAAGTACTTTAAGCTAATATGTTCTTTGTGTCTCACAACAATAATAATGATAATAATAATAATAATAATAATATTTATAAAGCACCCATATACAGGGGGTCCTCTGTTTACACTGTCCTCGAGTTAGGATGTTTCGTGGCTACAACACATCTCTCATAAATTATTTTGCTTTTTCTGATAATTTTTGGCCTGTATAATGTCTCCCAAGCATAAAGCAGATTCTTCTGATGGCAATGCTTCGAAGAAAAAGAAAGCCATCACCGTGGAAGTGAATTTAGAGATAACCAAATGCATGGAAAAGGGAGAAACTTTACTACTACATTAACATAGGTGCTTATTTAGGGTGTACCGACTTACACTGAAATTCGGGTTACATATTATTTCAGGAACAGAGCCTTGACGTAAGTCGAGGACCCCCTGTTTTCTATAAAGAACATAGTAAAGAAAACTTAATGGGTATACGTAAGGATATCTGAACCCCCCCCCCCTCACTCTCTCTCTCTCTCTCTCTCTCTCTCTCTCTCTCTCTCTCTCTCTCTCTCTCTCTCTCTCTCTCATAGAAAGAAAGATATTGAATTTATTATATTTACAGTGTACAGGTATTTCACATTGTCACTATGGATGTTATGCTTGAAGTAGTGCTTCACTAAAAGTATTATAACTCGTCTTTTCATAATGTAATTGTTACCACTACAAGTCTCCATTTCAAAACCAACGGACAATTAGATTTAACGGGCTGAGGCCCCCCTATTAGCCCGCTTAATCGAGTGGTGAAATTACATGGCCCTTTAACTATCCCCCACAGTACCTAACAAGTAAACTGTACAATTACATTACATCATCAATAATCATTCATCAGCACATATTCCTCACCAGGCCAACATCTTACCATCATTTCCATACGTCACATTCTGTTCACCGACTCTCACTCCCATTGCATCCTGGAAGGTGATCAGAGCTTTAGGCTCTAACCGCCTTCCTATCATAATCATCACCAAAACAAGATCCACCCCAGCTTGCCACACACACACACACACACATACCAATTACAAAATACCCAACTGGGGAGATTTAACTACTGAAGAAGGACAACAATATAGAACTCTTAACAATACTTCCATCACAAACATAATGTACACCCTTAACACAATAATTCAAAAAGCAGACAAAAATCTATCCATAGCAGCATAACAAAGAGACTCAATTCCAATTTCACATCAGAAAATTCAAGACCTCATTAGAAAGCACAGTACACTAAAACATTCTCCAACCCAATATTCTCAGGACACTATGCAACAAATCTAATTAATTCTCAAACAACAATATTAACTTGTAATAATCACATTCATATGTTTGATCACAAAACAAGCACCAACAAGCTTTGCAAAACACTTAATAGCATAACACTATCCAACAGTAACAAAGCAAAATAACATGCTTCCATCACAACAGACACTACACCCTCAAATAAACAACATGCAATTATTCTCATCAATTATTATTCTCACGTTAGTCATATTCAAACTAAAATTACAACCAACAAGTCATCAACCATAAGAGACTGTTCCCCATTAACTCAGACTATACACCTTTCACCAACCATAAGATAAAATCTCAAGCACTCATCTGCCTCTGGCCTTGTTAATATAAGCAACATACTCTTAAGACACCAGAGACCACAAGGTACACATTGCACAGAACTTGACATCTGGAAACTTGGTGTTATCACAATTCCCTAAGATAGTGTTTCTTAACCTGGGGAACTAGTACCCCCAGGGGGTACTGAAATTAATTTTAGGGGGTGCTGGGAAATGCTGCATATGTGATGGTAAGATGTCAGTGTTCCTAGCACGAGGTGACTAGTACTGAAGGTATACTTTATTGACAAATGTACTGTATATACAGACACTCCCTCCTTATGAATGAGTTAGGTTCCAGATGTTTGTTCATAAGTAGAATTGTTCATAACTTATGTTTAGGTAAAAAAGAGTACCGAAGAGTACATACATATGCAGTTTTGTACAGTATGTAGGCTAAAGACACTTAAGCATATAGTATTAATGAATTTTGATACAGTAATAATAATGTAATAATACGATGCAATACTGTAGTATATTATACGTAGATAGATACTGGGTAGGATTTTGTTTGTCTGTGAATGTTCGTAACTCGGTTGTTCGTAAGTAGGGGAGTTTCTGTTTATATTCTTTTTTTATTTCATAAAGTCTTAACCTAATTCTCACAAACATTCCACACTTTCATAGGAAGTTTGCATCACAAAGCTTTGTGGTACATGTTCGGTAAGTGTGCTAATGTCTGATGTGAGAAAGTGAGACCAAGCTGCTCCCGGCAGAAGTTGCATAGTAACAGTGCTGCAGTACAGTACAGTTCCTGTGTCTATGAGTTACGCTTTAATATCAAGCTCCAGTAATACTGGCAAGACTAATGTAAGGTATATTCTTCCTCATTCGCTCGTAACACATTCACGTAATATCTCTTTCATTAAATACCTGTATGTCACATCATATTTTATAAGTGAATGGATTGATGACGCTTGTCCAAACCTACATTAATTTCATGGGTCTGGAAAATGTTTGAGTGTACTCTGAAAAAGAATTTTACTTGTTTTATTAAATGTGTCATTGGTTGACTATAAATTGCACAAATATCAATACCCACACCCCTGAAGGTGTAATAAGAATATGTGTTGGTCTCAGTCTGTGTCTCTGTTAGCATCTCTCATAAGTAGTTGCTACATTTTTGAAGATTTTTTTTTTTTTTCATTTATGAGAACGTTACCTAAGGTCAGAACACCAATCGACTGAATTTTGAAGATCAAATTTATAATCATGATTAGTGCTTTTTTGCTACCAGCCTCTTTGTTTTGTCCATAGGTTTTTGTGATTCTGCAATGCCAATGACATGCAAATGGAATGAAAATTTTTGTCATATATGGCTTCGGTGCTCTTCTGGATGAATGTGGAGGACCAGACCTGGCACAGTGCATGATCTGCTATTTCATTAATTTGAAGCATGCTAGACTCCACGAACACCAGGCGAAGCATACAGCTGCAGAACATGAACAGACTTTCGAGGCTATGCAGGCTAAGAGGGTTAGATATGACCAGAAATGTACACTACCCCAACTTGGATTCCAGTCAGTGCAGAAACCCTATCTACAAGCTTCCTATGAGGTGGCATACAAGTTCATCAGGGAAAAGTCTTTGCATTTGGTTCCAGAAAGCCTGATGAAGCCATGCATCATTCGGATGATAGAACTGGCCCTAGGAACAGATGCAGCCAAGAAAATGAAGGACGTGCCTCCGTCCAATGATGTCATCGAAGGGAGAGTCGTAGATTTGAGCTGCAACATCTTGGACCAAATTGTTCAGAAGATTAATGACAATCCCAACTCTTACTTTGTGTTAACTATTATATTTGCTAATGACGTCACGACTGCCGCCATATTTAAGAACAACGTCATGACGGTATGTTTACGTGGGTCAGCTGGGCTGAGAGAGTGGTCGGAAGACTGAGAGACACAGTTAAGATTTGAGCTAAGGAAGCGACTGTATAAGTAAACTGAAGTTAATTTTAGACATAATAACCTGTCGGTGTATTGGAGTCGGGTTGGATTACCTGGAGTTGGGTATTGGTGGGTCTAGACAACTTGTGCTGGCGAGTAAAACTTTATTAACATTGGTGGCAGAACGTGATTTCCGAGATCAACTGTGGCGTTGTCCGGCAGCAGCAAGTGTCCACAGAAATTTGTGGGTGAGCCGGCTTATGAAAATTGGAGGAAAGATTTTGAGATCTGGTGTAAATCAATGAATTTGCCTAATAAAAACAGGCATTAGCCATTCATTTGTCACTTGAAGGAAGGGCGAGGTTGGCTTCCTCTAAGATTGAGATTAAGGATTTGGAAAGTGATGATGGTGTTTCGACATTGTTATATAAGCTTGATGGTTTGTTTTTGGCAGACGCTGGGCTGAGGAAGTTTGCAGCATTCCAGGGCCTCTATCATTTAAAGAGGCAAAGTGATCAAGATATTAGGAAATTTGTGGCAGTATTTGATCATACATATTTTTTGTTTTCTACCCAAGGTATGACACTCCCAGACTCAGTTATGGCTTTCATGCTACTTGCCTCATGCAATTTGAGTGACAGTGAGCAGCAATTGGTGATGTTGGCCATCTCTGATGTGACATATAATAATATGAAAGCTGCTTTGAACCTCATATTTGCTAGGGATATTAGTGTACAGCCTGGCACTGTTGGAGTGAAATGTGAGCCGGTCTTACCGGCTGAGGAAGTGGAAGGTGACATTAAGGAGGATGAGGCATTTATGGTAAGGGGTTTCCAGCATGGAGGACGTAGGTCCCGAGGTGGTCATAGGGGAAGACCATCAACCAGGTTAAGGGGATACCCCCATCCATCCACAAGTAGAAGGCAGAATGCTATAGGCCCAGATGGAAAGGTTTCAAGGTGCTTGATATGTGACTCGCAATTCTACTGGGCATGAAACTGCCCAGATGCATATGAAAATATGCCTAATGAAAGGGACAATGAGGCAGTGTATCTGTCATTACTTACAGGTTATGCTGGAGGCAAGGGAAAGCTCACGCAGCTTGTAGAGGAGTCCACTGGTTGTGCAGTTTTAGACTCAGGGTATTCCACGACAGTGTGTGGTAGTACGTGGCTCCATAATTTCATGAAATACCTCAGTGATTATGAGCAGACAGGCATAATTGAAGAATCATCGACTGCCACATTTACCTTTGCCGACGGGGTCACCATTCCCTCCCTCAAGCGAGTCACTCTGCCAAGTCTTATTGGCGGAATGAAAGCGGAGGTTGTGACTGACGTGGTGGATTGTAACATTCCATTACTTCTGAGTGGGCGGTTGATGAAGAAGGCAAAGATGTTAATTAACTTTGCAACTGACCAAGTTAAGATTCAAGGAATGATTATTGATTTGCACACTTCAGTATTAGGACACTATATGTTACCAATATCAGCATGACTAGTTCAGGAGTTGGGTGGAGTGATTGCTCTGACTGCCTAGCAGGGGAGATATGTGAGGAAGACGACTTACAATCTACTTTGACAGTTTGGACACCCTACAGTGGCTAAGCTAATGAAACTGATTATTAATGCAGAGATTAAAGACTCAGAATTAGAGCAGGCAGTCCGTAGGGTAACTGACAAGTGTGAAATTTGTATTAGATTTGGAAAAGAGAGACCACGCCCTGTAGTCAGTTTGCCTATGGCATCTCGGTTCAATAAAGCCATTGCCTTAAGCCTTAAGGTTTTGGCCACAAAATATTCTCTTGTCATCATTGATTTGGCTACATGGTACTGTACAGCAACAGTTATTGGGGATAAACGGGCTGCCACCATTATCAGGGCCCTGTTCCAGAGTTGGATTGTTATATTTGGAGCACCAGGGAAAATCCTATCGGATTAACGGATGTGAATTTAACAATGAAGAGATGCGGGAATTGGGAGAGGCATTCAGCATCAAAATCATGGCCACTACAGCCGAGAGCCCCTGCAGCAACAGAGTGTGTGAGCGGTTAAATGTGGTAATCGGGAATATCATAAGGAAAATCATAGAAGAAAGTAAATGTGACATGGAGGTAGCCTTGGCCTGGGGAGTGTCGGTGAGAAATGCCCTCACTAATTTCTCTGGATTCTCCCCTAATCAGCTTGTGTTTGGTCACAACCCAGGACTTCCCAAGGTGTATGCCAATGATCCCCCTGCACTGGAAGATACTGGGACATCAGATATTGTGAGGAACAATTTGAATGCTCTTCATTTAGCAAGGAAAAAAAATTGTGAAAACTCAATGTGATGAACATCTAACCAAGGCACTATGACACAACATTTGTGCCAGTGAAGCAGTACTACATGAGATGTTGGAGCGTGGAGAGGTTGCTGAAGTGGCTTAGGAAGATTCATCAGGACAGCTGGCTGCTTGCCTCACTAAGAAGGAGGCTCCACCAGAGCAACTCCGTGCTGTCATCAGCAAGGATTAAATTAAAGCATAGAATATCACATACAGCACTTGTATGTGGACCATTGGGAATAGACTATGTAAAGTAATACATAAGATGCTGTATAGAAAAAAAGAAGGACGAGGGTGTTAGTTTGTTTAAGCTATCGTGTTTGCTAATGATGTCACGACTGCCGCCATATTTACGAATGACGTCACGACTGTATGTTTACATGGGTCAGCTGGGCTTAGAAAGTGGTTAGAGGACTGAGAGACGCATCTAAAACTTGAGCTAAGGAGGCACTTGTATAAGTAGACTGAAATTAACTTTAGACATAATGACCTGCCAGTATATTGGAGTCGGGTTGGATTACCTGGAGTTGGTTATTGGTGGGTCTAGACAACTTGTGCTGGTGAGTAAAACTTTATTAACACCAATCACATTAGTCTGCAGTTGGATGAGTTGACTAATGTTTCCAACATGAGTTAGCTGATCGTGTATACCCAGTACATCAAGGATGGTGAAATTAAAGATGAATTCCTCTTCTGTGAGGCTTTGCAAATGATGACAAAAGCAGATGATATATTCTAACTCTTGGACGAGCTCTTTGAGTAGCATAAGATCTAGTGGGAAAAGGTATGGTCCGTCTGCACAAATGGGGAATAGGTCTGGCTTTTCTGCTCTCTTAAAGTTAAGGTTACCAGATATCATTGTGAAGCACTGTGTTCTCTATTACCATGCTTTGGCTGCAAAGACGTTACCGTCTCGCCTCCAAGAAGTTTTGTCTATCTGTGTTCATCATTTAAACCACAGAGTGCTCAAGTTACTTTGTGAGGATATGGGAAGTACATCAAGTTTTTCTCTTCCACACAGAAGAGCAGTGGTTCTCCCATGGGTAGATATATATATATATATATATATATATATATATATATATATATATATATATATATATATATATATATATATATATAATATATATATAATATATATATATATATATATATAAACTTTTCACAATTTGCTGCAGTCAAGGGTCCATATCTACAACTAAATATAAAATGAAGAGGTAATGAATAAGTATTTTATACAATATCTCTGCCTTTCTCCAAGGAGAGAGCAGGTGTTGCATTCTCACTGGGCATGAAAACACACCAAAACACTAGAAAATTATAAGTTTTATTGTCATTATCCATTCGACATTTTATTTACATCACAAAGTTTTATACTTTCCCACTTAAACTTCATTGTACTTCCCCGAAAATGAAATAAAACCGTACTCAGTGGAAACAAAAAAAATTGCCCAATAGCAAAAACCTAATGTCTAAGAAATTTTTTTTCTGGAAAACTGAAAAAGGATAATATATGTATAAAAGAATGTCCATTGCAACAAAATTCACAGAAAAGAAGAAGACAAAGTTAACAGACATGGTTACTTACTGTTTACAACAGATGAGATCTAAATTGTGACAAATTTCTCCATCGCTTCGACTTTAACACATTTTGCCAGGGTCATTTCCAAGAACACTGATAGAAAATATATAAAATGAACGATGTTGACACATTTTGCCAGGGTCATTTCCAAGAACACTGATAGAAAATATATAAAATGAACGATGTTGACACATTTTGCCAGGGTCATTTCCAAGAACACTGATAGAAAATATATAAAATGAATGATGTTGACAATATTGTGTAACTGACTTACAAATAATAATGCTTATAGAATTCAAAAGCCTAGGACAACTCTTAACACAACATCCATATAAAGATGTGCCAAATGTAAAAATATATTTGTTATACAGAGCAGCTGATACAACAAATCGACAGGATGTCTATTTCTTACAAAAAATATCAATAGCCTATGTTCCAGATCACAAATCAAGTCATAAATTCCAAACAGATTTATTTCTACAAAGTATTTTATATTCGCCTTTACTTCTTCCATATATAAAGTCATATTCCAATGAAGCCAGTGAGGCCATAACTTAAAATAAAAAAAGCAAGAAATTTTCACCATTTGTACACGTGGTTTTGCAGCCAAAATAAATATATTAGGTGAATGGGATTGCTGACTAACTGCACCTCTATCATAAGATAGGCAAGTCTTACAAAGGTAGTACTCTTTCTCCCTTTCTCATATGAAATAATAACAATATATTTTATTTTATCCATTGTAATGTGATAAATGATAAAGTAGCAAATTATCAATACTTTGCTTGCTAACACTGTCCAAGTTTTCAAATGGTTAGTTGACTGAAGTTGCAGAAATACCCACACAAAATGTAATAATAAATCTATTCCATTGATTATATCTATAATAAAATTTGATTCAGATTTTATCCACTTATTTCATGTGGTCGATATAATATTACATAAATTAGCCCTAGGTGTTTAAACTAATAAATTTCAAGTACTGTACAGCCTTATTTCAATTTTGCCTGAAAAAATTATACTTTATTTCATATATATATATATATATATATATATATATATATATATATATATATATATATATATATATATATATATATATATATATATATATAAAGGGGGGGGGAGTTATGGCTTGAAACTGCCAATTGTCCGTAGTTACCGAAATGGGGTCTGTAGTGGTTAATATCAAGAATTACATTATGAAAAGAAAACGAATTATATTTTTAATCAATCACAACTTCTAATGTGACAATGTAAGATGGCTTTATACTGTGAATATAATGAATTCAAAATTTTTAATTTTGTGAGTGCGTGAGACTACAAAAACATATATTTCCATTTTGTATTTTCTTTGTCAGTTCATGCATAGTTGTGTATAATGAATATATCTTTGTACTGAGGTTAAGCCTTCCTGTCTTCTTTAATTGCTTGGCACACGAGCATGGGGGTCTTTCCCATAAGCACAATTAGGTAATTAGAGAGAGAGAGAGAGAGAGAGAGAGAGAGAGAGAGAGAGAGAGAGAGAGAGAGAGAGAGAGGAGAGAGAGAGAGAGAGAGAGAGAGAGAGAGAGAGAGAGAGAGAGAGAGGAATGAATCACTTAGACACTGCAACACTTATAAAGAGAACAAATTTTATTATAAAATCAGTACCTAGTCAGCATGTACGAAACCAAGTTAATTGCTAGATCTTGTTCTTGGAATGTTGGTGGTTTGACAGCACCCCTCCCCATTTGAGTTGCCATAGTCTGATGCTCTTTTCTTTTCATAATACATTGAGAACATTATTAATTATTTTCATTTTTCCAATGTCTAAATATTCAAGTATCTAAACGAAAAGTACAATATTATTATTAGAACATTTTTGAAGTTTATATTTGGGCTTAGTCTTGAACCATTGGTGCAAAGTTTTGCATGAGGCTGTCCTCTTAATTGGGGATTCCCAGATGCACCTACCTTTTCACACATACATTGAAAGTATTCCTATTTGTATTTTTTGGCCTAGGATACAAGCCTTTGAAAGAAAAGCATTGTGTATCTATCATATGTTCAATCAGCCACGCTTTCGTCTTCCAAAACAATAATGCTCTCTCTCTCTCTCTCTCTCTCTCTCTCTCTCTCTCTCTCTCTCTCTCTCTCTCTCTCTCTCTCACACACACACACACACACACATCATACATTTTATGATTATTACAGTATTGCGAGACACGTAGCAGACAGTAGCCCAAAGTTATTTTTATTTTTCTCTCTCTTTCTCATTATTATTATTATTATTATTATTATTATTATTATTATTATTATTATTATTATTATTATTATTATTATTATTATTGTTATTATTATTATTATTATTATTATTATTATTATTATTATTATTATTATTATTATTATTATTATTATTATTATTATTATTAGTATTCTTATTATTATTATTATTATTATCATCAGACATTAGCCCAAAGTGCTCTCTCTCTCATATACTATTATTATTATCATTTTCCATTATTGAGATACACTAAGCAGACGGTAGCACAAAGTGCTTTTCATCTCTCTCACTCAGCAGTGTTGCCCAGTACTGCCACAACTCCGTGAATGGCACTTGGGACTCTTAAACTGAAGATTACTAAATCGGCTGCTTGCTCTGGATTTTGTCCATTGCTTCTAATATCCGTTAAGTCGATATATATATATATATATATATATATATATATATATATATATATATATATATATATATATATATATATATATATATATATATATATATATATATATATATATATATATATATATATATATATATATATATATATGATATTCAAGTCCCAATTAAACATGTTGGCAATATTAGAGCTGATAGATTACATCATATACAGTAATAGACTGATATTCTGCTTACCAATTAATGTAATAAATATCAAAATTCATATTGACGTTTGTTCTGGACGATTAAAAACACTTAGGAGCATCTATATAAAACAGTAAAAAGACTATGTGCAGTAAAGTACGAAGAAAACTACTGCACTTGTTTCTATAGAAAAAAGTGGGGGGGGGGGACCACCAAATCTCTGCAGGCCTATTAGTCTTTGTCAACTCTTCAGCCAAGTAGGGAGTACGGATAGGACTCTCTTTCTCCCTCACTGCCATGGATTCTTGTGTTACAGTTGTGTCAACCTAGCTAAGCTAAAATGACAAATCAAGTAAATAATAATATTTTGTTTGAAGAGAAAGTTTTTAACCTGTATGAAAATGTCGTAGTCCAGATATTAAATGCAAGCAGCTCTAAAACTACCATTCATAATATCAGATACCTTACTAAACCATTCCATAATTTCATTTTATGTTCACTTGATAAAGCAAATATATTTCTTAAGATAAAGATTTTGCCATGGATTGAAGTAATTTAGTTGCAAAAAGAATGATTACTCTATTATCCGTTAGAATATCAGAAAAACAAAATAATTTTTTAAAACTTTTTAAAATCAAATGTGACCATATTTATATACTCCAATGATTTCAATGAGGGTGATGATTCGGTTTTACGTCACGAACTCCCTTTTCTATTAAGGGCTAGGGTCACATTGTTTAAAAATATCTCTCATGATGATGCTGAGAAACAAATGAATAAATTTCAATATAGAGTGAACAGAAAATGAAAAATCTGAAATAAAGATAAAAGATATTAAAAAAACATAATATTAGTCAGAAATATTAAAATGAGGTAACATATATGATTAATTTATAACATTTACCTAGAATTAAGCAAATATACTAACAGTTATTCTTTGTAAGCCAGATGACAACAGTTCCTAACAAGGGTAAAACTTAAGAGTCTTTATAGAAACAAGTAAATTGTGTACAATATTAGAATTCTATAAACACTTCAAAAAATTAAATGAATAACCATATCAGATATTTAAAAAACCTTCCGATATAAGCAGGTTAACTCATAAATTTGTAAACTTTCAATTCTTCTAAACCATAATACAAGCCACAAAGGATATAATAGTAAGAGCATTCTTGACGTCTAGCTATATTTCATTAATTTTGATATCATCAATATCAAGTATGAGAGAATTCTTGGAACTCCAATAGATAGAAATATAATACAGTGACTCATAAATACTAGAAAAAATAAAATCTATTCATAAAATAAAAACGAGCTATCCGAAATGCAATTGTTGATTTTGATTACTATATTTTTTATCATGCAGTTTTTACTTTCTATGGAACCACCTTGCTGACCCTGGCAAGAGGGTGACATGTGACATAAATAAATTCTTACTAAGTACTTTACAAATCTAGAAGTGATATAAATTTATTCACAAAGGGTATATTTTAATAATATTTCCAATGAAAAACAAACAAAAGATGGGTATGCAATTGTGTACGAACACTAACATCAGATCACTTTAGAAAATATCTGCAAGGTTTTTAATTATAATTTCCTAAAGAAAATATGCATCCTTCATGTCTGGAAATCGACAAGATTAAGAATAAACGCATCATTACCTTCAAATATGTATGACTATTGCTTAAAACATGAAATCTCAAAGAAATCAGTCAAAATATAACATCTTACCAGTTTAATGATAACCACTTTAAATCCCACAAAATTATCATTATATAAATTTTTGAATCTGTCACCTTAGGAATCATTTAAAGTATTTTAGTAAACACAATACTACTATATAAGAATCATTACCATTTAAGGTGAACTTAAACAACACCAATATCTTCCATGTCTGAAATTCTGGTTCTATAAGACATAAATATGACCAAAGGAAAAAATCTCTCTTGCTCAAATTATACAATGAGAATAAATACTGGAAAAAAAATGTTTTCATATATCAAGTTGATTATCAGCTATGATGATGATTAATGGAAAAAAAATATTAAGAGACTATACAGAACACTTGCAGCCCCAGGCAACCATCATTCTATTCTCTGACACATAATACTGGTGCTATGGGATGATCTACGTGAGGCAATGTTAAATATATATATACTGTATACTGAAGTAACACTGTATATGAAACATTATTCCTTATTTTTTTTTATGGTGACTATATTTAAGGACCCATGTAACCTGGGAATGGATAATTCTGCGTGTCCCTGACTTTGACAAGCATGATTAATAGACATCCAGAGGCAAGGTCACTGGTTACATTGTCTATTACTCCTACCTATCAGCATGGAGGATGCCCAAAATAAATAAAATGGCATTAGTTTTATATTCCTAAAAGTATAAAGTCGTAGATACCTAAGCATAGGCTAATACTTTCAGTTCACTTTGCCTGACAATAGCTGCATAATATATTAATAGAAACATCTACAAAGCAAGCATCTATAGAACAATCAGGCTACGAGCTGCTGTTGTCCGGATGAGATACACAGTATCTTGATATGGAGATCTTAATATTGGATGCTGGAAAAACAGAAGAAATACGAGAACACATTCGGGGTAGTTAGATACGTGTGAGGTAATCATATACCTATCAACAGGTAAAGGGGGGTTTACACGGTCACACGGTTCGTCGAACGCGGTTCGACAGACAAGTGTTTGAAGTGATGTTCGAACGTGTGAACGGGGTATTTGGTTGTCGAATACGTTCGACAAACGTGTTCGACAACCAAATACCCCGTTCACACGTTCGAACATCACTTCAAACACTTGTCTGTCGAACCGCGTTCGACGAACCGTTTGACCGTAGAAACACCCCTTTAGTCTCAAAGACACATGTACTTAGGTACCAAATTACCATAAAAGACAAATAAACACAACATAGCCAATTGTAACAAGAATCTGACCCTTCAAACTCAAACTCATAACAGCTGTCATCACACTATGGGAAATAAATTTATAATATAAGTAGTGAATAGCAAGTCTGTCTAGAGTAAAGAAATTGTTTACATATAGATAGACAACAATTCAAAATATGATATACAGAGCTCTGCAAAGATTACCTTTTCATTACAAGAAAATATTATCTTCTTCACTTGTAAACTGCGAAAATTTTGTAAGTAATTTTTAATATATATATATATATATATATATAATATATATATATATATATATATATATATATATATATATATATATATATATATATATATATATATATATATATATATATATATATATATATATATATATATATATATATATATAGAGTATACCCTTTCCAATGTACTGAATTACACTTCATATAATTTAAGCTAAGGAAAGATACTTTTATACAGAATTGCAATACATATGTAAGAAAAAAAATTCTTCAATGGTTTCATCTTCCTTGCTAAATTCTATATGTGCAAAAAAATGTAAGTAATGTGAGTTCTCCTATTCCATCTCATTTCACTGTAATAATATAACAATGGCAAGTGCTCAAGGAAAGCCTCATGAAAATAGAGGTCAAGGTGGGCATATAGATGCATAATAGGGGAGAAATTAATATCAATACATGTATTGTAAATCATCCATACTACAACTCAGATAACATATTTAATTCTTATTATCTAATACATGATGTTCTGTATTTCTAAAATTATTCGGCATAGAAAATTATATCCTAAATGCGGTCAAGTAGTGAGAAAAGTTTCCAAATGACCTAATGATTGCTTTTCACAGCAGAGTATATTGTCACACTTTATGCGGGACGTTCACAAATTATATGATCCACGATATTCACACATAATTTATATATATGGTCCATGTACTCACGGTTATATAATCAGGGTTTTCATAGTTCAAAAAGGATGAGTTTCGTAAAATATGCGATCCACGTGGTTACTGATTTTATGATCTCCGTCTTCATATATGAAGACAGAGTATATGAGGGGCAATGGCAACAGTTTCAGCCAAAGGAAGCCTCTAAAGTTAACCAACAGATAAACCTGCAACAAAAAGGAAGCATTATACCTCTATCTCAAAAACTGGGTCTTTGAGTTAACTATTCACAAAAAAATATAAATTCCAATATTATAACTGATATCACATCTATATCTAGGTCTTAAGAAAAAAAAAAGGGTACTTATAATTTGTGGATATTTGTGTAGTATATATTCTCTTTCATCACTAGGTATATTCCTTTCCAGGTTGCTCTTTACATCATAAGGGACACACACACACACACACACACACACACACACACACACACACACACACACACACACACACACACACACACACACACACACACACACACACACACACACACACACACACACACACACACACACACACAAAGGGAAGGAGGGATACGGCTCTGAACTATAGACCAGTTTCCTTGACCAGCATAGTTTGCAAAGTTATGGAGAAACTACTAAGGAAACATATCTCTCTTCACTTGGAATCCTTCAACTTTTTGTCAGTGAGGCAACATGGCTTCAGAGAAGGTAGATCAACAGTAACAAACTTATTAGAATTTTATGATGAGGTAAGTCAAATCTTACAGGAAAGAGAGGGCTGGGCAGATTGCATATTCCTAGACTTCCAGAAAGCGTTTGACACTGTTCCACATGGGAGACTTATTAGGAAGCTGCACTCAATGGCTAGAATAGGTGGAAATGTTTTGGAATGGATAAAAACTTACTTAGAAGGAAGGGAACAGAGGGTTAGAGTAAGACACTCAGTGTCTGAATGGAGAAGAGTTAGTAGTGGAGTTCCACAGGGTTCAGTTTTAGGGCCACTTTTGTTCCTTGTATATGTAAATGACCTACCAGAGTGTGTAAATTCATTCATGAATATGTTTGCAGATGATGCAAAGATTGTGAAGAAAGTAAAAAACGAGAACAATGGTAGAGAACTTCAGGAGGATCTAAATAATCTGCATGAGTGGTCAGAAAAGTGGCTAATGAAATTCAATACTTCAAAATGTAAGGTAATGAGAATGGGTACAAGTGCAAGAAGGCCCAAGCTTGACTACTCGGTGGCTGGAGTACAACTTCAAGAGACAGAAAATGAGAGAGACCTAGGAGTAAACATACTGGCAGATTTGTCTCCAGAAATACATATAAATGGCATAGTAAGGGCAGCATATGCATTCTTATCAAATGTAAGGGTAGCCTTCAGGCACATGGACAAGGAAATGTTCAGAAATATTTATGTAACCTATGTGAGGCCAAAACTCGAATATGCAGCCCCCTTTTGGAATCCGCACTTGAAAAAGCACATAGTTAAGCTTGAAAAATTTCAAAGACATGCCACGAAACTGGTGCCAGAAATACGCAATCTCAGTTATGATGAGAGGCTGAGGGAATTAGACTTACCATCACTCGAAGCTAGAAGAGTAAGGGGGGATATGGTGACAGTCTTTAAATTCCTTCATGGTTATGATAGAGTGGATAGGGATCGATATTTCGATATGGCTGGCTCTAGAACTAGAGGTCATAGTTTGAAGCTTCGTAAGAAAACTTCTTTGCAGGATGTAAGGAAATACTTTTTCAGTGTAAGAGTAGTTGATAATTGGAATTGGCTAAGCGAGGAGGTAGTTAATGCTATCTCAATCCATAGTTTTAAGGACAGGTATGATAAGTATCACTAAGTCTAAAATGGAACCGATCAGGAGACGGGAAGATACGAGCTTTGGGCTCTTTCCCGTAAACACAATTAGGTAATCACAATTAGGTAATCACTTCAAAATGTAAGGTAATGAGCATGGATACAAGTGCAAGAAGGACCAAGCTTGACTACTCGGTGGCAGGAGTACAACTTCAAGAGACAAAAATGAGAGAGATCTAGGAGTAAACATAATGGCAGATTTGTCCCCAGATATACATATAAATGGCATAGTAAGGGCAGCATATGCTTTCTTATCAAATGTAAAGGTAACCTTCAGGCACATGGACAAGGAAATGTTCAGAAATATTTATGCAACCTATTTGAGGCAGCCCCCTTTTGATATCCGCACTTGAAAAAGCACGTAGCTAAGCTTGAAAAAGTTCAAAGACATGCCACGAAACTGGTGCCAGAAATACGCAATCTCAGTTATGATGAAAGGCCGAGGGAATTGGACTTACCAGCACTCGAAGCTAGAAGAACGAGGGGGATATGGCGGCAGTCTTTAAATTCTTTGATGGTTATGACAAAGTGGATAGGGATCGATATTTTGATAAGGCTGGCTCTAGAACTAGAGGTCATAGTTTGAAGCTTCGTAGGAAAACTTCTCTGCAGGATGTAAGGAAGTACTTTTTCAGTGCAAGAGTAGTTGATAATTGGAGGAGGTAGTTAATGCTAACTCAATCCATTGTTTTAAGGACAGGTATGATAAGTATCACTAAGTACAAAATGGAACCGATCAGAAGACGGGAACATACGAGCTTTGGGCTCTTTCCCGTAAGCACAATTAGGTAATCACATATCTCACACACACACACATTGTGAGAAGTTCTCGAATCGTAAATTATCTGTAATAAATATGGTGCTCTTACTTCGCGAATTTTCACCTTTCGCAGCTGGTCGCGGAACTGAACCCTCGCGATAAACGAGGGAGCACTGTACATTTTTAGCTTAAGAAAAGTTGATGATTTGAATTTGCTAAGCGAGGAAGTAGTTAATGATTACTGATTTAATAGTTTTAAGAACAAACATGATAAGTATCACCGAATATAAGTATGGAACCGATCAGGACACTGGGAGTTACGAGCATAAAGTTCTCTCCTGTAAGCACGATTAGGTAAGCGCACTGTAAAACTCTTTACTACCCTCACCATCAGGATTATTTCAAATTAGGACACGAAGACAACCGAGTCATAACAGGTTGAAAAAATGATGACAAATAGAACAGACCATTCTAAACAAAATTATTTTCATGATTTAGATAATACTAGTAATACTGCATGATTCCTAAAGGAAAGTAATAGATCACCTCAGCAAAATGATGAAAAAACAATAGGAATTAGCTAAAAAAATACTATCTATGTATGATCTTTTAAAGGATATCAGATTTTCTAAGCGGTACTATGTGTCACATTAGCACAGGTCATTAATGCTTTATATTTTCAATGACAGAAATGTGGTATGTTTTTCCTAGTACTGGGGTGGGGGAGAATACCCTTTCTCCCCTAACTACCATGATGTAAATCAACTAAAATATACTGGGATGCAAAGGGTTGGTAATCCTGAATTATCTTTTTAGACGTAACTGCTGACAGAAAGGGAGAGGTTGGTCAAGATATGCTGAAGCCATGCAGACTTTTTGTTCAGCTGAGGTTATCCTGCTGGCTTCGGTGGGATATGGGATAACAAGAAATAATAAATCTATCTGAGTGTATACCAACATATATGAAATGCCTGCTATGTACAATACCATGAATAACATGGTAAGAATACACTGAAAAGGATTAAAAAGGACATATACAGAATTAAAAGTGCAATGCCATCATATAAAAGGAAAAATCCGCAAATCTTACCTGATAGTATCCCTCTAGATTTATAGAAGAGTGCTGAAATGTTGAGCTTTTTTTCTGCCTTCATGACATTATATGATGCACAGCAGCACTGGGTTCCATTCATTCATGACATATATACTATTTACATCTTCACTGTAGCAGTTTACATCTTGGCGATAAAATGCCTCAAACGATATGAATTCTGTAATAGCATTTTTTCAATATATATATATATCACAATATTCCTGGCAAAAGAAAAAATTCAGAGAAATCTCAGGCCAGTGGGTAAAACAACAACGAAGCACAGGAGGACAATATTTCCAAGTCTGTCATCCACAATAAATATTTAAAGTGTGGCTCATAACACACAAACAGAAAGAAAAACAAGGCGCAGTGGTTTGGCGAGAGGCATTTATTCCTTCACTGTCTTTTCTGATGGCTGACTGCCAGGGATTAGGAGCAGAGGAAGCCAATTCTAGAGTAGATAGAAGCACCAGTACACTGTATTAAAAAACACAAAGGAGAGAGGGAAGATGACCCTGGAATACTTGTCAATGACATTCACGTCTTTGATCGTGGGCATAGCCCCCTTGATAACTGATGCTCCCTTCTTCAAAGTGGACATAACCCGCTTCCTGTTAGGAGCCCTTGGAGCTCGGAGGTTGGAGCGTGTGGCAAAAGAGTAATTGCGATTTATGCGAAAAGAGGGTGGAAATTTCAGATCCTGCAGAGAACCCTCACTCGAAAAGAACTTGGAGTTGTGACGTTGTCTGAAATATAATGATGCAATCATAATTTCATGATCATAAAAGTTATGCACTATTCATGTCAATACATCATGAATTTTACAAGCAATTATAGATCTGAAAGGGAACAATTCTAAAAATCATGTAGATACTGTACTTCATTATCTGCCTGATAGGTAGTATTTCCTCTTCAGTACATACATCTATTCCAAATTTGACCCTATATATCTAATAGTGTAATCAGCATATCAACTTGACAGGGGAGACTACATGCAGGATGCCATATAGCCTTCTTTTTATCCCCCAAAAGCATTATGGCAAATGAATGTTATACAAACTATATGGGAATGCCGATCATTGATACTAATGGCTTTGAGGTAAGTCCGCATCCACTTACAAAGGAAACTTAAATATTAACGAATAGGCCACACATTTACAGAAAGCATACATTTCACCTGTGTTCCATATATATATATATATATATATATATATATATATATATATATATATATATATATATATATATATATATATATATATATATATATATATATATATATATATATATATATATATATACACACAGTATATATCAACTAAACACATTAGCATATGTGGAAACTTGAATCATATTTTATCCCTGACTGGGACTCGAACCTATGGCATATAAATACTGTGCCAAGGCGCTACCAACTACCCCACTGAAGATCTAAAGAAGAAGCAAACCTTGCGGCTAAGTGCTATACTAGAAATGAACGCATTTTTTCAGATTGACATTTTGTTTATATAACAGAATCTTATAATCTCACTTGTTGTTTCGTTTTGGCATTTTATTTAAATCCCGTGCTACTTAGGTAACAATAATAATATAATAAACACATTAACATATGTGAAGACATGAGTTATATTTTACCCATGACAGGGACTCTAACCTACGGCACATAATTACTATGCCAAGGGGCTACCAACTATGCCAGATACCTATGACACCTAATTACTGTTTCGTTTTTGCATTTAAGTCCCATTCTATTAGGCATCAGTAATAATGAAATAAGCACATTACCATTTGTGAAAACATGAATCATATTATACCCCTGAGTGTGACTCGTACCTATGACACATAATTACGGTGTCAAGGCACAGTAATTTTGTGTCACAGTACTAGTGAGATGACTTTTCCAGAAAAGTGTATCAGCAAAGATTGTTTTTTACTTTGTATGCCACTCTGATGCTTCAGCAATATATGAAATATCCTGAGATTTCCTCACTACCATTTAAATTTCATTAAACCTTGGAAAAGCACCAAGGCATAGCAAGTACAGAACAATCTTTGCTGAAGCAACTTTTTTGGAAGAAGATGTCTGGATCTCTTTGGAAGTAGAACTTCCAGGTCTTTGTCTTTGGAAGAAGAATCTCTTTATCATTCTCTTCAACGGGAATATCTGGAACAACGGGTCCTGGAACTTTAGGTAATAATTACAGTCCTCTCTAATGCTTTTTTTTATGAGCGTGACAACAGGACAGGCAAGAATACCCTCATCAATAAAGGCCTGGGCACTAAGAAAACATTAAGACAAAGGAAAAGAAAAAGGTTACGGACAAGACAGAGATGAGATAATGACACACAAAGGAAAAGAACAGACTGAAGAATAGTTAAAGTACTGAGGTTCTAGAGATATGGCAGGATTAGGCCTTAAGATGACAAGAGATCCGCCTTTTGAAGGAAGATAGGTTATAAGAATTAGGATAGACAGACGGAGGAAGAGAGTTCCAGAGGGCGGAGTTAGATAAAAAGAAGCAGTGCTGCAACGACCAATCCGGGAGCTACAAATCTCCACACAATACCTGTGAGATGAGGCCGCTTGGCGAGTGATACACGGTTTCTGCAGTAAGAAAGGGATGCAACTCACCAACCCTTTAGAGCAGCGATGGAAATAGTAGTGATAGAAATGAGAAAAGGATGATACCTTACGGGGAAGAGAAAGAGAATCCAGATTAAAAAGTAGAGTAGGGTCACTGATGAGCCTCACCACCTTAGATTGAACCCTATCAAGGAGATAAGTATAAAAAGAAGCACCCCAGATGTGCGAGCAGCATTCTAAGCAGAGACAGATAAAACTTTTATAGATTTTAAGTAACTGTAAAGAGTTAAAGTAATAAGATAAACGAAACAGAACCTCCAATTTTTTGGATGCAGATTTAGAAATTTGGATTATGTGATTCCTCCAAGACAAGTTAGAGGCTATATGGATTCCTATTATAAATAACAGAATTAAGAGATTAAATTTCATTAGTTTCGAAGACAAAGGAGTATCAGGAGGAGAAGAAGATAAAGAGATAGCCAGAAACTATGTCTTGAAGACACTAAACTCAACCAAATTTTGTGTACCCTACTCAGATACCCTCTGAAAATTGGAGTTGAGAGTAGAAAAAAGAGTGATACGAGACTGATTACGAGTAGCAGATGAAAGTTGTGATGAAAAGGCAGAGGAAATATGGAGGGCAGAATCGTCAGCAAAGGCGTGAAGAAGAGAGGAAGATGGGGACTGAAGATAAATGATGAAGAGAAGGAACAGAGTGGGTGAAAGAACAGAGCCCTGTGGAACAACACTGGTAACAGGAACTGGGCTAGATGTTGTGCCGTCAACAACCACAGATATAAAACGGTCAGAAAGAAAACCGGATATCAGACGACAGAGAGAAGGGGTAAAGTCATAGGCAGGGAGTTTGGTCAACAGAGCCTTGTGCCAGACTCTGTCAAAAGCCTTAGAGATATCAAGGGCGACGGCAAAGGATTCCCATATTTCCTCAAAGAAGATGACCATACATGAATAAGATAGGACAGGAGGTCACCAGTGGACCTTGCCTTGCTGAAGCAGTACTGGTGATTGAAGATAAGTGAGTGAGATTAAAATAGTTTCAAGACGTGAGCACTGAGCATAGTTTTAGTGATAGAAGAGGTTAGGACAATAAGTCGATAGTTTGAAGGAATAGAGTGGTCACCCTTCTTAGGAACAGGTTGCACTAGAGCATGCTTCCAAGATGAAGGATAGATACTGGTTGAGAGAATGAGGCAAAAAAGATGGCAAAGCATGGGAGCCAGTTCATCTACAAACTTCTTAAGGAACCCTGCAGGGAGACCATCGGGACCAGATGCCTTGTTCGTCTTTAGTTAGTGAAGAACCTTATGAACTTTGAGTAAAAAAAGGATAGCTAAAGAGAGTGGCTTTGTCAGCGGGAGAGCAAGCTATAGAACCATCAGAATGAAAGAGAGGGGGATAGCATGAGTTACAGACATTTTTGGAGACGTTTTTCTCTAAGGACCAGAAACATTTGTCAGTGGGAGAGGAGTTAACGTCATCAACTTTCCTTCTTATAAAGGAAGCCTTAGACCTTCGAATCTGAGCAGTACAGCAATTCCTAGCTACAATAAAAGCAGAGCAAATTAAATCAGAAGGAGAGGCCTGGTACGACTTCTGTGCCCGATCCCTGGCCTGAATAGCAATGGAGCAGGCACGGTCAAACCAAGGATTAGGGGGAGAAAAAAAGGAGGAGATGTATACCTCCATTCCCGAGGTTATGATCTCAGTAACTTTTAGGGCTATTTGATCAGGGTTGAAGGCTCGAAGCAGTAGTCATCCCACGGGAAGTCAAAGAGGAATTTTCGCAAATCTGCACATTGGGTATGCTCTAAGTGCCAAAGGCAGTTCTGAGTAGGAGGAATTGATGGAGGGGGAGCAAAAATGGATGAACTTGAAATCACAGAGTGGTCAGATTTACCAAGGCGGGAAAGCACAGAATAAGAGTAGTATGAAGGGTCAGAAGTAAGAAATAGGTTGAGAGTATTGGCTGCATGTTTGTGTCGATCGGGAACACGAGTAGGATGTGTGATAATTTGCTCCAGATTAAAAGCAAGGGTTGGACTTCCTCCCACATCTGTGTGAGAAGAATTATGCCACTCACTGTGGTGTACACTGAAGTCTCTGATGTGGAAAACTTCGGCATGTGGGTAAAAAGATAGCAAGTACTCATGACATGAGGACAGATTTTCAAAGAAAGGCACAAAGTCAGTGGAGTTTGGAGAACAGTAGCTGAAGCAAAGGAATATAGTGGTGGTGGAGAGATAAATTTTCAGGAAGAAAACATCAAAATCAGGAGATTCAAGATCCATGAGCCTTGCAATAGGAGACTCAGTGTTGTAGTAGGCACAGACCCCCCCCACCTTTGGCATGAAAACGATAATACAATTTATAGTCAGAGATTTGAAATTGATCAGTGGAGGCATGGCCAGACAGCTGGGTTTCAGAGACGAGGAGGTTAGGGAGGGAAGTACCCAGGTGCTGTTCCACAGATGAAAGATTAGAGTTCAGACCACGAATGTTAGAAGAGTGAAGAGTGAAAGAAGCAGATCTACCCTCATGCCAGTGGTGGAGTCAACAAGACCCCCAGAGAATCTTAGCACCAATCTACACTAGATGCTGGGGGCCATAAGCTGTGGACCTTCCATAAATATTGCAAAAAATGAGGATAAAGAGGGCAAAAAGAAACGTATGGGGAGTGTTGTGACTAGTCAAATGTAATGGGATAACTACTACATAAAACATAAAGTTTGCAGTATAAATGAATTTTGATATAATATTAATAATGAAATAATACGGTACAATACAGTAATACATACAATATACATGATTATATAATGGGTAGCTTTTTATTCGTATCTGTGAATGTTTGTAACTCGGTTGCTCATGAGTAGGGGAGCTTTTGTACTTTACTGTATTCAAAATGCTAACATCAATAAAAGGGATCCTGATTTTACACGAATATTTTACTTTCGCCTCTAGTAGTTAAAGCACTTACTCGCTGAAATTGAGGGATGACTGTATATATTTGTGCATCAGCTTAACTGATTTCAGAATTTATGAAATACAATCCAGTTTGTTTAATTTAGCATAGATAAATCATCATAGCTATTAATACAGTATTTACGATCCTCAATATATATGGGGTGGGAGGCAGAAAACAAGAAAGGTATCTTGACTATACATATGTAAAGACATAGTGTAGTTAACAGTGAGGTTTGACTATCTTCAAGATATCCTGATACAAAATTATACAAGATTGTACTGCTATATTAGATATATTCAAACTGAAAACCAACAGGGACTGACAAGAGATCCTCAGAAGAGAAAGGACTGAGTACGTAGTTGATGGTATTTGTTACACCTCAAGCCACAGCTCATTTGAATTCAGTTGAATATATTGAGTCTGCTTTTAACCTTTCCATGAAGTATTAGAATATGCTTTCATTGAGATCCTAAGAAGTATGGGATCTCTAAGTACAGTATATGCAATGTAGCAGTCTTACTTCTATCAGCAGCCCCACCTGAGTAGGAAAAATCAGGCTCTAAGTGGGACTTAAAGCTCAGAGCCAACTATTGTAGCAGAGTATAAGCACGAGGAAAGGAGAGAAAAAAAAAATCGAACTGAATGCAACTCAAGAAGTAAAGGAGGAGTAGCAGAATACCTAAAGAAGTAAATATATCTCAAATTAACTGGATACGTATGAGAGGAAAAAGAGATAAAAATACCAAGAAATTAATTCATGAGAGATCAAGGAAAATGTAAAAGAAAGAGTTAATTCAGTTGCCTCAATGATAAACAATGTGAATGGTAAAGAAAGACAGGCAATGTGCTTCTAGTAAACTGCGTAGCAAATTGCAAAATTAAAGAATCATAAACAATCTGAGGGGACAGACTAGTGATGAGAGCACTTTTAGCTATATTACTGCTCCATCAATAATTACTTTTCAAAGCAGAAAGCAGCTTGCAATGTGAAATGGATCAAAAGGCATGGAAAATGTTGATAAGAGGACTGAGAGCACTGCAGGGTACATGAAGACTAGCAGGGGATAACTGAAAATGTGATAAAAAAAGAACAGCTTGCAATGTTTTTGACAGGAGAAATAGTGTGTATATATAAGGATAACTTTTAGCAAGAAGACTGTTTTGGGAGATGTAACTGGTACACCAAGACAGGGTAAAAGAGTAACTGGAACAATATCAAGAGCAAATGTAAACAAGGAAGAACAAGAATGGAAAGGTAACCAAAATGGAGTAACCAATGGAGGAATTCTCAACTGAACAGGTTGTGGAGCTTTGATAAACATACGTTTAGACATATATGAGGCTGTCTGAAAATACGTTTATACATATATGAGGCTGTCTGAAAATATATTACTAGTAAATAAATAAGTTGACAAAAAACAAAAGATATATAGCTAATTCATTTAACTATTACTTACCTAATAGAGGGAATAGGAGACATACGAATATCTTGTAATTCGATGATCTCTTCACTAGCAGTGAAACCATCAGCTTTGATTGCTGCTGGAGGTTGCTTATTTTGACCATTGCTTTCCTTCATCTTTTTGGCCTTTTTCTTTGCCCTCTGACCCCAGTAAGTGTAGTTGACAGCAGCATATTCGAGCAATGCTGCAAACACAAACACGAAACACATCACAAGGTAAATGTCGATAGCTTTGACGTACGAGATTCTAGGAAGAGATGACCGAACACCAGTACTGATGGTGGTCATAGTGAGCACAGTGGTGATACCTGAAAGGTGGTAAATACATTAGTTCTAAATTTTAGTTGATTATAAAGCATCATACAGTAATAGAAATAAAATTCCAGTACAAATGTGCTCGTTTTCCACTGTAGAGAGATGGGATTTGTGCTTACTTGGTTCACGCAGCAAAAATGAGTGCCCGTTATCTCTCATATCTAACAAGCTTGACAGACTAAATGATTACGCCAATATACAAGGAAATGTGGCAATACAAAAAATTTTAAATAGCTCAAGTAAGAAAAGGATCAGTTTGTTCTTAATCTATATACTTGCAAAAATTCTATCTTTGGTAAGATAAAAATATAAAACATGTTAAGACTGGGTTTCCATGAACACATTTAGGTGAAGGAAAAACACTATATTATCCCTTTGCATAATTAAAGTCATCGTATTTGTTATGTCTCCACGAAATCAGTTCACTACTTAAATCCTCAAAGTACTACAAATTGTTTTTAAGAAGCTGGCTTCATTAATGGATGTTTTTAAGAAGTAAATTAATTCAAAGGTAGAGAAATTTTTTCTAGATCGGCAACCCCATTCAGAGTAACGGTAAAAGGTTTGACTTTAAAGGAATAATATCTTGCCTCTCTGCTTTCATGCCTATTTTGTAACATATATTTTTTCTTATTTCTTCAAGTTCTGAAATTCATCTGTATTATGACGAGAAACCAAACACCCAGACATACTGAGGCATGCTTGTCAAAAATAAGCTTTTGTCACTTTGCATCAAGTTAACTTGTGACTACATATGAAATATTCATTTAGCCTATAGAGTTGGTGGTTTGCCATGAATACTTTTCAAATCTCTTGACATTTATGTACGACATTGCTCGAATACTTAGCAATAACTATAAAAAACCAAAACTTATAAATAATAAAAAGTCCACATTATGACTACTATCATGCAAAAAAAAAAAAAAAAAGCTTAAAGGTAAGAAAATTTAGACATAATAAAACAAATACAGTATATTTGAAAATAATGAACATTTTCAATGTTCAAAGGGCATCAAGGAAAAGAGGCCATGTGCTTTTCCGTATGTAGAACAAGTGACTGATGTTATAATTTCAATAATGAAAAGTATCACAACACACGTCTAATTATTTATAAATACTACAATATCCTGCTGCAGATAGCATGGTGGCAAAAACTTATGGTTAAAAGAAAAGCAGGGCTTCAATATACCCGGAATAATAATAATAACAATAATAATAATAATAATAATAATAATAATAATAATAATAATAATAATAATAATTATTATTATTATTATTATTATTATTATTATTGCTATTATTATTATTATTATTATTATTATTATTGCTATTATTATTATTATTATTATTATTATTATTATTATTATTATTATTATTATTATTATTATTATTATTATTATTATTATTATGAACAAATAATTGTCATTTACATATGACCAGTGCATGGATGAAATTAGTAAATTAATCCTATTAACTGATTAAAGTGTTTAATCTAGTTCTCGCAAATACTTTCAGCAGCTAATAAAAGGTCATGAACGAGTAAAGTATTTGAAAACAAAATTTCATGAGCGTTTTCTTATGAAACCCACTTCATTAATATACCTGATGTTGTTGTAGAATTATGATTTAGACCACGTTCTAGTTGAAAAGGCATTTTATTCGGCACACAAACTACCTTACAGCTGCTAAGAAGTTACTCAAATTACAAGTCTTATTAACAATCTATGACTAACATCAGCGTCTCGTCTCAGAAATTTCACTCAAAATATGCTTTCATTCCTTGCAGCTCTTTGTTCTGATCAGTCAGTTATAAAAGATTCTTAAACTAATCTTGCTTATGACAATATTAAACAAAATACTAGTTCATGAGCTGAGAGCTTTTGAGTAATGCAGTTGCTTTGTCAAATATAGATTAAATAGGCTAGAAAAGATGGCCTAAAATTGTCGTAATCCAGATTTTTTAGCTAAATTATCATAATAAATATAAGATATGGCTATCAATGTCTATGCACTTGATAACATTAATGCACATATTTATTAAAACTGTATAAGAAACAAACTATCAGGGAATCGTATGAAAAAATACAACACAATAGCAAGAAAAAAAAGTGTCCAATATCTTAAAGGTCTATATAACTCTAATTCCACACAGAAAACAATTCTGAGGTAACAGGTAGGCACTAATAGTGAAAAAGACTGTCTGTCACAGGGGGTGTAAAATTTATGAGTTAGCACTTACAATCTAGGCTATACGGTGCAAGAGGCATTGCCTTGGAACATTCTTTAATATCATAAGCGAACGGGCTTTCTATATGAACTTCTCTCCACGATCGGAAATTGGATTCAAATTAAGCATTTTAATTACTGTATATTCAGATTCAGGCTGATAACATATAGAATTAACTAATAAGAAAGACCAGGAGTGGCAATATCTTCGACATAAATCCACCCTCAGGAGGTGCAACTCAGAGGAGGGGCTGCAGTGGAGGATTAATGCCACAAATAACCCCAGCTCCTCACAGGGCACGAGAAGCTGGGAAAAGCTTCAGTCCTCCAGGTGATTACCTAATCTCTAAACACAATGCACACTACAGATTTTTTCCTACACTGAGTAAAAACTCTGGCGTCATTTCTCGAAGAACACTTCTAGCCGGAGACAATGAGAGCAAACCAGGAAACATCATGAAAGATTGCCCCGTAAATAACCACAGACGCCACCAATAAAACATACACTCCCTGAGAGCTCTGTGGGAAAGCTCGGGAACGGCAGTAAGCCCTCCTAAGGGGCCCGGGGCTGTTCAGCCATGCAGCTCAGGTGACAAAACAGCAAATAATATGGAAAATACAAGGTGAATATTTCCAGTAAACACTCTCACTCACCCAACGCCACACGGGCAGACGTAGCTTCATGATTTATCCAAAAGGACACCCAAGACAACATCACAATGAGTATACTGGGTAAGTACGTCTGAAATACGAAGTAACCAATATTTCTCTGAAGGTTAAAACTGATAGACAGTCTCCTGTAGACACCAGTGGCCAACTCCTCCGTTCTGTCTTTGGCTTCATACCCCATGATGGTGAACTGGGGAAGTTCTGCCTCTTCAACTCCCACCACGGGAATGTCTTTCCAGTACATGACAACATCAGCAACTGTGTAACCATCTGCCAAATAAAGATATAAGTTTTAGGAAATTTCATTCTTTAGTATTAGATGAAGATATGGATTAACATACAAATCAGAGAATAATATATAGATTTAAGACGAATTTCTGAATAATGAATAAAAGCGTGTTATGTATTCAAAGATATCATATTCGTTTCATTTGGGTGATAAAAGTCCAGAATTTACCGACTACACAATATTTGGGAAGCCAAAATAAGCTTTAACAAAATAACACCATTTTTCCCTTGTGTACTTCTTTTTGATTCATCATACAAGTAATAATATTAAATTTACCTTTCAAATAGGAGTGGAAATGCCTTTCTAAAATTTATTTTTAAATAATGGCTATACTGAAATGAAAAATGAAAAGTAAATGCGTCCGTACTATAATCATAAAACACCTGATCCTTATTAGTAAATTATGTACACAGAGTATTAAGCTAAATTAGAAAACTTCATTAGCATGAGAAAATTCAACTTTTTCATGTTTGTTCTCTCAAAGAACCAGTGGCAGCTCGTGTACAAGCACTGCAGAACTGCAGCCCCCCCTATTTTCACTCGACTTTATCGATAACATTCAGTATAAGAAGTGTTTTTTCTTTAATTCTTTCTTTATATTTGTACATTTTATAATCCTTGAGCTTAATGTCAGTAGCCATCCTCTAGTTCATGGAAAAATGAAAAAATCTATGTCTGGGACTGTATGCTTCACAGATCCAACGACGCAGTGTTTGGCTGTTTTGCGCAGGTGCACATGTCCAAGATAAGACACTAGGTAGAGAGAGCACTGTCGCTCACACAGCGCCGACCCTGTTGTGCAAGTGTAAGGTAGTGTCTCTTTTTGACTCAACGTGTGCTGTGCTTAAAAACCTGGTATCATATTCTTGAATGTGATAAAAAGTAGAATCAAATTATTATCATGCTTCTAATTATTCTATTTAATTCATAGTTTTTTCGGCTCTTTTATTTTACAGATAATTTAAATATGTTAACCATGGCCTCCTTGAAACCCCAAGAAAGAAGTTCTGTGCCTGTAAGAGAATTTCAACAGCTTAAGATTTTACAATTGTCGTTCCATGAGAAAGTTACAGTTAAGAAAAGAGGCAATTCAACACTGATATTCAAATATCTAAGCCATGAATAAGCAACAACAAGACGTATATTCGGAGCTTTAATTCTGAAGTAAAAAATTAATTGTTTTGCTTCCCTTGTTTTTGCTGTTTGGAGGTGATGTAACGTGGACAAAAGATGGTTTAGAAATATAAGCAAAACTAAGGAAAAAAGAAACTGAAAGAAATAGGTCAAAGAAGCATATTGAAAATGTGGCTTTTCACTGTCATTTATAGAAAACGTAAGTATTTAGTGAGAAATACAGACTTTCAGTCAGTGCTTTCAATGAAGAAAAAAGTTTCCTCAACGGTCATCCAAAGAGCAAGGAGAAGATTATTAATCTTTTCACGCTAAGTAAAACAAGAAGAATAAATGACGTTTTTAAATGAATGGATCCAGCTTGAACTGTAACAATTTAGGCTATTAAGAAGTGAAGATTTTTTTTGGAATGTACACAAGCACATGTGCGCATATATATATATATATATATATATATATATTATATATATATATATATTATATATAATATATATATATATTATATATAATATATATATATCGTAGGAAAATGCCCATTAAAGAAGACGATGAACAAAATATTTGAAGTACATATTAATTTCGTGACCTTATCTGGTCACCTTCTCAAAGTACAATGCCAGTGTGTGGGGAATATTGACTAACCTCGGCTGGTAATTAAGTTTTATATCACTTAATCCGTTTTAAATTCCTTTGAGGGACAGGTTTTTTCTTCTTTTAAAAATGTTCTTGTTTGCTAGCTGTATCTCTTAGCATTGTACTTTGAGAAGGTGACCAGATAAGGTCACGAAATTAATAAGTACTTCAAATATTTTTTCCGTCGTTTTCTTTAATGGTCATTTTCCTAACCTTGTAGACTGCATGGTAACAGTTCATTGCTTATATATATATATATATATATATATATATATATATATATATATATATATATATATATATATATATATATATATATATATATATATATATATATATATATATATATATATATATATATATATATATATATATATATATATATATATATATATATATATATATATATATATATATATATATGATTTTCCTTTTTTTTTTACCCCGACCGGGACTTGAACCTAGGACTTATAATTACTAAGTCAAGGCGCTACCAACTACACCACAGAGGGTTAAAAGGAATCAGATCTTATAGCATATTTATATATATCTATATCTATCTATCTATCTATCTATCTATATATATATATATATATATATATATATATATATATATATATATATATATTATATATATATATATATATATATATATATATATATATATATATATATATATATATATATATATATATATATATATATATATATATATATATATATATTATATATCATTCCCTCTTAGTCCTCATTTAGGAGTTGATAAATGCACTGAAGCTGGAGAATTAAGGGTGGATGCTCTTCCTATTGCCCCGTTGTGGGCTTGACCGTGGTTCATCACCTCCCAAGTGAAACACTCTACCAGTTACGCTACTGCGGCCTCACACGCATACAAGCGCATGCACACACACACACACACACACACACACACACACACACACACACACACACACACACACACACACACACACATATATATATATATACATATATATATATATATATATATATATATATATATATATATATATATATATATATATATATATATATATATATATATATATATATATGTGATGATGTTTCATATCATTTCAATCATCAAGCCAGGAAAGCTCAAAGAAATAAGAGAGAGAGAGAGAGAGAGAGAGAGAGAGAGAGAGAGAGAGAGAGAGAGAGAGAGAGAGAGAGAGAGAGAGAGAGAGAGAGAGAGAGAGAGAGAGAGAGAGAAATTTCCTTGAGAAAATTAGGTCGGTCCGTAAAGGGAAGATTGTGAAGGCTCTATTCTTTTCGCTCGTTTTCCTTTTCTTTATCTTATTCAAGGTGACTTGGGGTATAAACAGAGGGCAAAATTTTACAAGTTTCCAGTTTGCAATTTGATGTACTGCAAAAATATCAGAAAAAATGTTAAAGCAATTAGGCAATTTAAGCCAAAACTATCATAAACTACCTTTCTTAACCAAAGACAAATATTTTGGCTTGAAAAAACAGTTATTTTATTATGGATATATGGTATATTTTTCATCTTCCCCTAAAATCGAGACGAAAACGGGCATTAACTTTAATTAAATTTTTGCTCATTCACATACCCACTGTAAATCGGACTTGAGAGTTGAAGAAAGAGTAATAGGAGACTAATTACGAGTAGCAGATGAAGGTTGTGAAGAGAAGGCAGAGGAAAAATGAAGGGTAGACTCATGGGCAAAGGTGTGGAGAAGAAAGGAATATAGGAACTAGAGAAGATCGTTGATGAAGAGAAGGAAAAGAGTAAGAGAAAGAACAGAGGTCTGTGGAACACCACTGGTAAGTGGGAATGAGCTAGGTGTTGAACCGTCAACAACCACAGATATAAAACGGTCAGAAAGAGAGCTGGAAATCAGAGAGCATAGAGTAGAGGTAAAGCCATAAGTAGGATGTTGGCAAACAGAGCCTTGGGCGACACGATTTCAAAAGCCTTAGAGATATCAAAGGTGACGTCAAAGGATTCCCCATAGTTCATCAGGAGGGTGACCATACATGAGTTAGATAGGCTAGGAGTCACTAGTGGATCTTGCCATGCGAAGGGTGTACCAGTGATAAAAAACAAGCAAGTCCGATTTAAGATGTTTCAAGAAGTGAGACCTGAGCAAATTTTCAAAGACCTCAGGGATAGCAGAGATTAGGGCAATTGATTGGTAAATGAAAGGAGAAGAATGGTCACCCTTCTTTGGAACAAGCGTGAATCCAAGACGCAAAAACGAAGGCAAAGAACGGGAGCCAGTTCATCTGCATACTCCTCAAGGGCCTTACAGGGATACCATTGGCCCTGGATGCTTTGATCACCTTTAGAGATTGAAGATCCTTACTTGCATTGTGTGAAGAAAGGATAGGGGAGGGCATAAGATTTGAGAGGGGGTAGAGTACAAGGGTCAGGTGCTCTGGAATCGCTTATGAAAGAGTTGGCAGAAAAATGAGAGATAAAGAGAGTGGCCTTGTAGGTGGGAAAGTATGAAAAGGGGAAATCTTGAGTTACAGAAGTTTTTGACTAAGAACCAGAATCATTTATTAGTGGGAGAGGAGTTAAGGCCATCAAGCTTCCTTCTTAAATAGGAAAATTTAGACCTTTTAATTTGAGCAGTGCAGCGATTCATAGCAGTATTAAAAGTACTGTGAGCTAAATCAGGAGAAGAGGCTTTGTACGACCAGTATGCCTGATCCATGGCCTGAATAACCATGATCAAACCAAGGCTTATGGGGAGAAAAAGTTTTGATGGAGGAGGGTAGGAAGGCCTCCATTCCAGAGGTTACGATTTCAGCAACTTTAAGGGCTACCTGGTCAGGGTTGTGGGTTCGAAAGCAGTAGTCATCCCATGGGAAATCAAAGAGAAAATTACGCAGATCATCTTGTACGGTATGCTCGAAGTGCCAAGGATGGCGCAAAGAAGAATTTGAAGAAGGGGGAGCAAAAATGGATGAGATTGAAATCAAAGAGTGGTCAGATTTCTCAAGAGGGGAAAGTATAGAATATGAATAGTTTGTAAGATTAGGAGTACAGAATAGGTCAAAAGTGTTAGCTGCATGGTCGTGGTGATCAGAAACATGTGTAGGGTGTTTGATAATATGCTCCACATCGTGAGTGACAAAAAAGCAAGGGTCTCACTTCCTCCCATATCAGTGTTTGAAGAATGAAGCCACTTACAATGGTGTACACTGACGTCTCCAGTGTAGAGAACTCTAGCATGTGGGTGAGAAGATAGCAAGGATTCATGACAAGAGGATAGATATTAAAAGTAGGACACAAAGTCAGTGGACTTAGGAGAGCAGTAGCAAAAGCAAAGGAATATAGTGGTAGTGGAGAGATAGATCTGAAGCCAGAGAACATCAAAGTCGGGAGATTCAAGGTTTATGAGCCTTGCAATAGGCGTGTCAGTGTTACAGTAGGCATTGGCCTCACCTTTGGAAAGGACACAAGAATATAGGTTGTAGTGAGAGATTTGAAATGGGTTTTAGAAAGAAGGAGGAGGTTAGGGAGGGATGTACCCAAGTGCTGTTCCATAGACGAAAGATTCGAGTTCAGGTCACGGATGTTAAAAAAGTGTATTGTGAGAAAAACAGATCTATCTGGAGGTGCATGGTTATGGGCAGAACTATTACTATCACTAATCCTGTGTACCCTCATGCCAATATTGGAGTCATCAAGATACCCAGAGATTCTTGGCACCTCTCTATGTCAGGTACTGAGGAACATATGCTGTGAACCTTCCATAATTATAGTGGATGAGAAAAAAGAAAGCAAGAAGTTGTGATAAGGATTGTTGTGACTTGTCAATTGTAATGGGATAGTACGAGATGTGTAATGAATACACCAGAATATTTCGTGAAAATGTAGGCAAATGGAAAGAACCGTGACTGAAGGAAGACTTAACTTGGAGCTGCCTTGACCACCCCTAGTCAAGTCAGAAGTTTCTTCAATTGTAGTATTGCAACGGGCGGCTGTTGCCATGGGCCAACCTACATACATACATACATACATGCACACATACATACATACATACATACATGCATTCTTAGATGAGGTAGGCCAAAAATAGGTATACAGTTTCTATTTTACAATGTCTGTGGGCGTCAAGATATAGTTACATTAATGACTGAACCCACAGCGACAAAGTTAATTGATACAATAAGTTATTAATAAGTTACTGAACAATTATACTACTACTACTACTACTACTACTACTACTACTACTACTACTACTACTACTACTACTACTACTACTACTACTACTACTACTACTACTACTACTAATAATAATAATAATAATAATAATAATAATTATTATTATTATTATTATTATTATTATTATTATTATTATTATTATTATTATTATTATTATTATTATTATTATTATTATTATTATTATTATTACTGAGAATATGAACTTGATTTTACGATAAACCACCAGCATAAGTCAACGAAAAGACTCATGCATTTTTAAGAATGATAAAAACACAAATAGTAAACGTGACTGATTAATCAGAAAATGTTCACATTATTTCGTACACATAAACCACGATAAAAGACATACATAGCACCATAGCCTTTGTGGAGCAGCTATAACTGAACACACGGCTTTAAAATAATAATAACATTACAGCTGTTGGTTAATCCCCGCTTTGTTTATCTAGGACACGCAAACATTCATATTGCATCTCATATGATAATACTACACGCAATGAAGTAAGGCTCGAAGGTACCTTAAACACATATATACAATATTCTGTCTTGAATATTATGCTATATGTAATTATGACGCAATATATCAGGGCAAAATTATGGTTCGTCCTTATGTTTTCAAGCTCGCCCTTTTGACGAGGTACTCTCAAAGACAAGAGTTATGCAATCATTGACATTCAACGTGTTCACTTTTAAATTAGCTTTTTTCAAGCTTTGACTAGGGCCTTTCTGGAGATTACTTTCAGCTTAACCTTTTCATAGACAAAAAATATTCAGTGGAATACGTCCTTCATTTTTATAGTACTTTAAAATAGATTTTCTTTGTATTACTGTTGTTATATTTCAAGATTGTGTTCAGAGGCCTTGCATTGCTACTGTAAATAGGACTGCTATGTTATTCGAGGTCCCTTGTTTAAAAGAAATGGTTTCCTTGGGAATAGAGACGGAGGTTGTATCATGATTCGATTCCCAGTTTTTCCTATTACAATTCGATTCCCAACTATTCCAATGTCAATCCAATATCCTGAGAGTTGGTAAAAAAAGTCTGAAGCACAGTGTAACCAAAGCTGAAGAAATTCATGAAGACCGATTATTCTGTTCATTAAATTTATACAAGGCATATACGTAATTTTTGGACTTAATTATACTCAATAGCGTTCTCCAAATTACGGACATTAGTCCGTTCTGATTTGTGAAAGTTATTGGTTATATGTTCGTACATGCTAAAAGTATCCGTCACGGTAAATGATATCAATATGGAGAGTATCGCAGAAATGAATATTTTTGTCTACCTCTTGCTGCAACTAACTGAAGACGCCCTTAGGTAAATCTGAGAACCTGCCAACACCTAATTCATGTATGTTTCAGAATATGTAGTTTAGTATTCAGAGTAATTGGGGCATGTAACGATCTTCAATAAAGTAGTCTCCATGGCAAAATGGTAGCATCCGCGACTCTGAGGCGGCAGGACGAGGGTTCGCGCCCCGTCACTAACTGAGGTTAGTAAGGGCATACACTCAAGGTAACGATTACATCTCCCAAAACAAGTCCTTCGCAAGAGGGCAACCGTCCTAGCCCTTAGTAGAAAAAGGAGTTCGTGACGTAAAACCGAATCCTTAACGATCTTCAATAAAAAAAAAAAATATTTTTACCACTTCGATTCTTACTTGTGATATTTATTCCGTGGATCTCTTAAGCTAACCCTTTCAGGTAAGGACTTTTCCAAGTATATTTAGAAAAGTGACTGGGTCAAAGGGCACACAGTGGCCGGCAACATTATTGATGTTTTTTGGGTTCCTCTTTCTTCCCCTTTTCCACTTAGACGATCCTCTCTCTCCTTCTTCAGCGATTTCTGAGTGAGACTGGGAAAAATGTCCCCATTTCTCTCCTGCTTCCGTGACTTCTGCGTGTGACGGATGATATATACTGTTATTTATTGCTTGGTGTAGAGTTCAGATTTGTTCTTTACTGCTGCATCCGTTTCAGGAACAGTTCTTCATACCAGCTTCGACTAATGATTTTAAAAGACTCTATTGTCCTTAGGGCGTTGTCACCGTGGCTCAATCGGTAGCGTCAGTGACTTTGAGGCGTCAGGTCGAGGGTTCGCGCCCCGTCACGGTCTGAGGTTAGCAAGGACATGCACTCAGGGTAACGATTACATCTGCCATAACAAGTCCTTCGCAAGAAGGCAACCGTCCTAGCCCTTGGTAGAAAAGGGAGTCCGTGATGTAAAACCGGAACTAACTATTGTCCTTAGGACGGCTTGTGATGTGCTGTTGTTCCACTGACCTCACATACCTAGCACAGTTTAACTAACCACTAAGCCAACTGAACTAACAGAACAGCCACACAAGTAAGGTATCTTCTGGAGAAAAGTTATTTTGCCAAGCACCTCAGGGACTTAATCAAAGAAACGTAAGGGCCTGAAGGTGTTGAGTGTCAGATTTAAGTGGGGTTATGTTTCGGATATTTTCTTGAACATTTCTTGGACATTTCTTGAAGGGTTAAAGAGTCTTCACGAGAAAAAAAAATGTACTGTCATATTTTGAAATATTTTCATCTATCTACTTCTTCCCGATGGTACATAACGACATATACCTACAAAATATCATCTAAGCCATATTCAAAGTGATTCCTTAATAAAAAAAAAGTCAGCACCATTTTATATTGTGCACAAATTTGCATAAATTCTTTAATGCTGTTTTAATTTTTTCAGCAAAAACTGAAATAAAAAGAAAATTATTCCTTTACTGATTTGTTCCAGAGGATATTTACTCTCAATATCCTTTCTTATGGCTTTTCGGTCAATATCCTCCAGAAAGGACATCAGTGTAGATAAGTCACAGGAGTTTCGTCCTGGACTCCTCATAGCAACCCCTACCTCCGCCCCACTACACCAAAAGGTCCAAGTAAACATGGCTCTCAGAGGCTAGGAACTGCATCACGTTACAAACATGTTATACAAACAGTTATTCACGCAATATTTGGAAAATATCAGCAATCTATGAGAAAATGAGTCTATTGTCCATGTTGTGTTTACAGTGTTTGTATGTATGTATGTATGTATGTATGTATGTATGTATGTATGTATGTATGTATGTATGTATGTATGTATGTATGTATGTATGTATGTATGTATGTATGTATGTATGTATGTATGTATGTATGTATGTATGTATGTATGTATGTATGTATGTATGTATGTATGTATGTATGTATGTACGTATGTATGTATGTATGTATGTATGTATGTATGTATGTATGTATGTATGTATGTATGTATGTATGTATGTATGTATGTATGTATGTATGTATGTATGTATGTATGTATGTATTTACGAAAATCTATGTTACAATCCTTTCTTAAAATATTCAACAATTCTAAATAAACATCAACAATTTTCAATGAAATTATCCTCTGTTTGGTACAAGAACGGAGAATATTCACTAAATAAAAAGAAGTGGAGATTAACAACGCCAATTTGAAAGATTTTCCAGTGGCTTGTTCATTACATTGGCAATATTTTTCTTACATTATTACGTTATACGGAGTACCTACCTAACACATACTTATCTGGCCAGCTAAATTTGGTCATTATTTTTTCTATTACAAATAATATATGATCACATACGCAGTATTACTCTTCTCTTCATTAATATTTTATATAATATCCCCAATGCGCACCAGACATTGACAAACGTAAGTACTGAGCATTGAGTGAGGGGCTTGGTGCTATGGCTGTACCTGAGTTCATGCGAGATACGCTGATATAAACTATTTTCCTACAGGAAGACACATTGCACAAAATCCAGCACTAACTCCTATCTCATATCACGACGAGGTCTCTTTCAAGCATTCAGCTCAAAGCAAACATTAAAGATTATGATTTTATATATATATATATATATATATATATATATATATATATATATATATATATATATATATATATATATATATATATATATATATATATATATATATATATATATGAACTTACAGCTTTCAATTTCAACAGTGCAGTTTTGGCTGTCTAGGGGATAATAATGTAGATCCATCATACAGGCCAAAGTTGTCGTGAACCTCATGCCATAAGTTATGGATCCATCACCGTGGAGTCTGACCAACTTGTTTTTCTCCGTTACGTCGTGGAGGTAACTGAAAAAGAAAGAAAACTGAACTTATGATCATTAACTAATAGTAAGTCTACAGACTAGTGATTGTATAAGTTTATGCCTTTCAATGAGTCTTTTGTGGGCCGCTTTATCGATTCAATATAAAAACAGGAGAAGGAAGTATTTGGGGAATATTCTTCTAGTTGGTTCTGATGGATGAACATTATAAAAAAAAGAGTAAAATGCTTATCAGCTATCAAAATAGTGACATCTTAGCACTGTTTAGAATTCAAGGATATGTAGTGTCAGAGAGACTGATCAAAAGTGCTTAAAATCATTCAGCATTTGTAGAGAGAGTCAGATAAAAAAAAAGGAATGCGTAAAAAGATGTACTTAATTAAACAGTAAAAGTAAGATAATGTTTTATATTGAAATAAATACAACTTAAAGAAAAAACTTAACTTAGTTCTAAAAGAATTTAACGTAATATTAAAGCAAAGACTATTAGTTAATAACGAAGTTGCCCCGTACAGTTTTTCGTAGCATAATTGTTGTAATAGATTTAAAGCCATTAGATCTGCCTATCAAATTAAACAGTATTTTTATCTTCAGTATACTGATCCAAATTGACGTTTTAAAATCGACGTAAATATCTCTTGTTCTCCTCATACTCTTAATATATTCATCCCATTTCCATCCCTCCTTTCAATAGAACTCTTGCTTATATACTTTTTTTTAGATTCTCCACCCACGGATGGGTGGAACGGGTCATAGAGGACCCATAGGGTGGTTGCCAGCCGGCGCAGGCCCCAACCCCCCATTGTAGTGCCCAGTCACAGCAGTAACCTCCCCAGTAAACAGCTTAAACTCTCTTGCCTGGACGAGGCGCGATCCCTCGACCTCGCGAATGCGAGGCCAGCGCGTTACCAATGTACTAGCTAGGAAGCTTTGTTCATATAACCGCACAGGAATCCAGGTACACGTTTCTGAATGTTCGAAGAGCATTCAATTAGATCATAGTAGTAAGGATAGTCCTAGAGTCCTACACTTCCGCACCTTGTAGGATGTAATAGAGTCCAGCACAGCAATTCGCAGGTAGACACTACGAGAGCTGATGGATTGACTGGAGATACCTCATAAACTAAAGTATGTTCACTCTACAACTATTATTCCGAAATCAATGGAGACAAAGAAGCTGGAGATGAAGAATCACATGTTCAACTGAACACTGAAGCATAGAAATAAAAAAAAATGAACGGAGAGAGAGAGAGAGAGAGAGAGAGAGAGAGAGAGAGAGAGAGAGAGAGAGAGAGAGAGAGAGAGAGAGAGAGAGAGAGAGAGAGAGAGGATACTACAACCACCGCTGCTTGAAATGATGTCTGCTTAAAAACAATATCTTTAAGATCCAGAACAGACTGAGCAATATCACAAAATGAGATGAGGGTCTTTTCCTTGCAAAAGTTGACATCTTTTGTAATCAAGAGTGAATAGCATCTATCCCCCCACACATATATAAATGAATAACTGAATCTATCTATCTATCTATCTATCTATCTATCTATCTATCTATCTATCTATCTATCTATCTATCTATCTATCTATCTATCTATCTATCTATCTATCTATATATATATATATATATATATATATATATATATATAATATATATATATATATATATATATATATATATATATATACACACATTTATACACACACATAAATACACACATGTAAGTTAATCACTATAAAACATGTGATATTTTCTCTGAAACTTCAAAATATATTGCATGTTTAGTTTCCCTGAGGATGTATAATTGAAATATACGAAAGCGCTTAATGGTCCTCTGCCATATTCTTCCTTCCTTTTATTTTACTAATAAAAAAATTTACATGGGGGACATGTGCACACGGGCACCCCAAGTGATATGCAGTTATCATTACAGTCTATATTTGGCCATGTACAATTTAAATATTAATAATATTTCCAAATCCGTTTAAAAAGTCATAGTAATTACAATTGATCGATGGCAGCCGAGAACTCTGCGATTATCAATTAAGGGTAAAATATAGTATACAGTGCTTTGTTTGATCGTTAGAGAGAGAGAGGAGAGAGAGAGAGGAGGAGAGAGAGAGAGAGAGAGAGAGAGAGAGAGAGAGGAGAGAGAGAGAGAGAGGAGAGGAGAGAGAGAGAGGATGGGAATGAATTGGTGGATAAAGCACTGAAATAAATAAAGAAAGAGATGACAAGAGACGGGCAGTCCCTCTTTCTAAATCGTATTTTAGAAGGATTTTCCTCTGGTGTGTCTAAAGTTATTGATGATTATAACTAACAGACTCAACTACCCAAATATAGCTGCTCCTGCTGTTATTTACTTAATTATTATAATCGTCTTAAATAGCTCTACTACTTCTTTGGCCAATAATATATTAAATAAAGAAATAGATAGATAGATAGATAGATAAAGAGAGAGAGAGAGAGAGAGAGAGAGAGAGAGAGAGAGGAGAGAGAGAGAGAGAGAGAGAGAGAGAGAGAGAGAGAGAGAGAGAGAGAGAGAGAGAGAGAGAGAGAGAGAGAGAGCCAGTTTTAGAAATAGTGCAGAAATGACTTGGGATTTTCCATTAAAACCGAGTTTGTTTAGCTTCTGACAGTGTTTTTGAAGAAAGACACACACACACACATACACACACACAAACACACACACACACAAAGAGATAGATAGATAGATAGATAGAAAGATAGATAGACAGATAGACAGATATATATATATATATATATATATATACATATATATATATATATATATATATATATATATATATATATATATATATATATATATATATATATATATATATATATAGAGAGAGAGAGAGAGAGAGAGAGAGAGAGAACACTTCTATTAAAAACTCATTGTGTTTCCGAAACCAAAGAATTTTTTTGACCTTGTTCTTACCTTAGCATCCTGAAGACAAAGAATGCAATCGCTTGCCCCCAGGAACCTGTTCTTTAAAGCTTTAAAATCAGAATTTATAAGGGAAACGAAACTACAGCATACAAAGCAATTCACCAATAATCGAAGACGCATTTCCGTGTTCACCAAAGAACTGTCGAAGTATATTATGTCTAATTAACTGTATTTTTCATATTAATATATAGCAAATTCAAACATTCTTCGCAATTACAAACTGAAAAGAATACACACAGGGTTATGTTAAATATTTGCGAAAAAATATATTTTTTAAAATATAGAGCTTCAGCTGAACACCATGAATAAAGCAGACTAAGGTTCGTTTATGTGTTCACATCGCCTGCTTCCCTTCTCTGTTTGCAGGTACCTGCAGATGAACATTCTCTTTCCAAAGCATAAACTCCCACCTCACAAACTGTCAGAGGTTCCAAATATCACTGATCATATCTTGTTAAAGTGGCCTGTTGGGACTCTTTCCCAAGAGGACCCATGAGCAACAAAATGAAGAGAAGGAAATTCGTGCCAAGCACAGGAAGAAATCACATTAGTATATAACAGAAACACAGTCAGAGATCGTGTTTTAGACTACTGTATACACTCTGTCAACTGCAGCCAAGAAAAAGAAGCTAAAGGTGATTGGGGTTGGTAATATACTGACCGCAGGTTTGATCCTGCATGGGATTTTCCTTGTTCCATATCGTTACCGATTAAATTTGGCAACTAAACAGGGGGTCGGTGTTTTCCTGCAGATCTCCCTGGTTATTCAGCCATTGCCTGGAGATCACTAGGTCCACATGATTAAAGGGGGGTTTAGGCCACGGCTATGTTATCAAATGTATAATCAGAATTTGTGCTATCATAGTCTTTTGCCTCTCCTTTTCCTTAGAGACCTTTAAACTTTAACTGTAGGTGCAGTCTATATTGAGCGAGGTGGTGACAAGGCGGAAGTGAAACAATATCTATATTTTGGAGACCTTCCGAAAAATACTTTTTTTTTATCGATCAAACTGGTCGATTTATATACAGTTGATGCGGGCTGAGTTGTGCACTCTGGGGAGTTATTTTAAAGATGAAATCATGTTATAAAGACATGGTCTGAACGCAGCCTGAGGAGTATTTTTAGGTTTATAAAGATACGATACAAAACAATTTCAATCCTTAGTGTGAATTGATAATAAAGGCGACGGTACAGGAAACTTCCCCCGGGGAAAAAAAGGAATAATTGGGTTTACACTAGACATAAAATATATAATGCAGTATATAACTAAATATAATGATACAAAATAAAAAAAAATATACAATTCCTGGATGATCAATGTGGGTTTGGATTGTTGCCTAACTTGACTCGCACTTCGGTTGATGAGGTGGTTTATGTGGACGTGAGCATCTGTGTTTGGAAGTGAATTACTTTGATGTTGACCAAGAGTTGTTGGCGATATCCACAAAGAGGTGGTGATATGTAAGAAATTCTACACCCAAAGCTGGGAGCTTGCATCCGTAGAGAGTGAGAGTGGGGCATTTTTATGTTGTTTAGGAATTGTACTCCAGAGATGCTGTCCCTGATGCAGAATCTGGTGCTACTGTCGTTTGCAGCTTTGAGAGAACAAGTGAAACCCACCAGAAGCAGTAGGAGACCACCTTCGCATGTGGTAGGTAGTTGGCCTTGGAGAGGATGGTGTCCAAAAAGTGGCACCAATTGATGTCTGGAAGACGCAGGAGCCAGCCTGACAGGGAGGGAGACATTGCCAAGACATACATTGGGTCAAGTTCAGTAGGAGACCATCTATGCATGTAGTAGGGGGTTTGCCTTGGAGACGAGTGGGTCCATCTCCATCTCGCTAGTGTTCAGAAAGGCGGTTTTAACTGGCGTCGGAAAGCATAGTAGCCAGGTTGACAAGTAGGAAGACACTGCCGGAACCTTTGAGTTGACAAGGGTGCATGCCCTGGTTGGCTGTTGGGTCAAACAGGAGGCTGTCCAAGTGCCTAATATGGGATCGACCTTGGAAACGAGGGCAAACAGGACGCCATCCACGTGCCTAGTAGGGGATTGGCCTTGGAAACGAGGGTAAGTAGGAGGCTGTCCACATGCCTAGTAGAGGGTCAGCCTTGGAGGTGAGGGCAAGCAGGAGGCCATCAACATGCCTAGTGAGGAGTTAGCCTTGGAGACGAGGGCATCAGCCTGAATCTCTGAGTGATATTGGAAGGTGCAGGAGCCAGCCTGAGGGGCAGGGAGGCGTGTACAGGTTCGTTGGGACTTATCTTGGAAGGCGAGCTGGCGGTGAAGAACATGGTGTGGGGAGAAAATGTAAGGCGGCATGGAGAGGAGAGGTGAAGCAGCGAAAGGTTCATCTCCATCTCGTAGGCATCTCCAAAAGGGTGGCTCTAATTTGCATTGGGAGATGCAGGAGCCAGCCTGAAGGGCTCAGAGGCCTGTGCAGTTCATTGGGCATTTTCTTCGAGGACGAGCTGGTGTGGAGAGTCGAGGAGAAGCAGCGATGTGTCACTCCAAAGGGCCTTGGAGGCCGAATTGGTGGCGTGAAGAGGCGAGGTGAAGCATTGATTTAACACTCTGAAGAGCCTTGTTTAACTATCTGGTAGTTTGGAAAGGAGAGGCGAAGCATCGATGTGTCACTTCAGGGTCACCAGTGTGTGAAGGCGGAGTGGAATAGTGCACGAGTGGGTGACAAGGGAGGAGTGAAACAACGATGGCAACATATTGGTGACTTCTTGAAGATTTGTAGAAGACTTTTTATTGATCAACATGGTCAGTTCATATACAGATGATGCAGGCTGAGTTGTGCATTATGGGTAGTCATTATAAAGATAAAAGCATATTTATAAAGACATGGTCAGGACGCAGCCTAAGGGGTATTTTTAGGTTTATGAAGATAAGTATCAAATCGATTCCGATCCTGAATGAGAACCGATAATTAAAATGACTGTGCAACATATAAATCAGGGATGCCTTGCAAAAAGTTGCGGCTTAATACCCACAGAGTACATAAATACGCCAAAATAGCGTGTCACCGCTTGCTTCCTTCTGTGATATGAGAACTACTTTATGTCCAAATCTGTCTTTCAATTTAGTATCAAGCACTTAGGTCGTGGGACATTGCTGTTTAGTATTAAAAATGTAATACTAAGCAGCTTCGTTCTGCTACGTCATATATGGTTTAATTGCAGATCTGTGTCTCATGACAGTGGCTATATATTACGGTCATGGGAGCAGCCAATTTTAGAACTAAATGGGTATGAAAGGAAAGAGTGAACAGAGCTTATCCAAGTCAGACTGAAGTCTTGCAACTTAGAGCAGAGGGAGACAATCTCAGCTAAATACTACACCACGAGTACCATTACTATCAAAAGCCTTTATATTTCTATGCTGTAATATTAGAATATTAATTTGAAAACATTCTGATATAGAATATCCTAATATAAATAAACTGTATGTATAGAGCCGGAGGAGAGGTAGATAGTAAAGTGTACTGATTACCAGATTTCAACACTATGCTACTTGCAATTACTAATGACTTTGGAGGTTTCTTGTTTATTATTTGAGATTGTTTATCTTTCGATTCGCAAGATGAACATGATATATAATATGAAATAAAATATAAAAAGATGAAATTTTAAAGTTAATAGTGATGAACTATAGATAAATGTGAATAAATCAAATTAAATTCTATTACAAAGGATTTCGAATATTTTTGGTGGATCTTAGAGTAGCAATAATACAAAATGTGTTATGCAACCAACAGAGGTCACAACACTGAAATTTACCTGCGTAAATCAAATACCATTTTTACTTTATAATGTATTAGAAAGCTATTGATACTTATATTACACTGAGGGGGGAAAATTCAGCTGTGATCCCTATTCTTCAAATACCCCCCCCCAAGGAATCCTCAATGAAGACCAGAATACGAGCAAAACAAACAGTATTCAACTAAATAATTATTGCATTCTGGCCGAACTTCTTATTTCCTGATTATGCTAGAACTAAACACGAAATTTCATCATTATTCTCATATTACGTTATTCATTGGAGACTAGTTATCCAATATATACATATATATATATATATATATATATATATATATATATATATATATATATATATATATATATATATATATATCTATAT
>JAXCGZ010004327.1:0-57179 GCA_037179515.1 Halocaridina rubra
TAGAAAAATCATAAAAAGAAAAACAGAATAAATAAGTAGAGTAGAATAGAATAGGTTAGACATGCTGAAAATACAATTCAAAAATGGAGCTGCCTCGTGTGTGCCAGTAGGCATGTTGCAGTGTCCTCTATTCTTATGTTCTTATGTTGTACTAGTTATAAGCTAAATAACCATGAAATCATGAGTTCTCAGTGTGAAAGGGATTTGGGAGTTCTTGTGAGTAGTAGTCTTAAGCCAAGAGAGCAATGCACAGCAGTCAGAAATAAAGCAAACAGAATTTTAGGATTTATCTCAAGAAGCGTTAGCAATAGGACGGAAAAAGTTATTTTGCAGCTCTATCTTGCATTAGTTAGGCCCCATTTAGATTATGCTGTGCAATTCTGGTCACCCTGTTATAGAATGGAAATTGAATCCTTGGAGAGGGTGCAGCGAAGAATGACCAAGATGATACACAATATCAGAAATCTACCATATGAGGACAGATTAAAAAAACTTAATCTACATTCTCTAGAGAGGCGAAGAGTTAGGGGGGATATGATTGAAGTGTATAAAGGGATTAACAAGGGAGATATTAATAAAGTTTTAAAAATTCATGATCAAACCATAACTCGTAATAATGGATTTAAGCTTGATAAATTTAGGTTCAGAAGGGAAATTGGTAAAAATTGGTTTGGTAATAGAGTAGCTGATGCATGGAACAAGCTTCCTACTAGGATAGTAAATGCCAATACCTTAGACACCTTCAAATGTAGATTAGATAGACATATGACAGAGGTAGGGTGGGTATGAATAGGTTAGTGCTTGTTAGAAAAACCATAAAAAGAAAAAATAGAATAAATAAGTAGAGTCGAATAGAATAGGTTAGATATGCTGAAAATACAATTCAAAAATGGAGCTGCCTCGTGTGTGCCAGTAGGCATGTTGCAGTGTCCTCTATTCTTATGTTCTTATGTTCTTATATATATATATATATATATATATATATATATATATATATATATATATATATATATATATATATATATATATATATATATATATATATATATATATATATATAGAGCTTAGTCATCAAGCTTCTGGTTGCTCAATTTGTTTGTGGAAGCTTATCTATTTTTCAAGACAGTTGCAATATGTGGCAGAAAAGCTCTCATAATTATTCAGTTCAAATTCTGTCTTATCAATATTTATGCAATATCGGCATGCAAAAACTCATCTAATATAATAAAACTAGGGCACATTTAGCATCTAGCAAATTTTCAAAAGAATTTAAAAAAAAATCAATAATTATAATACTCTGTCAACATAAAGAAATAACATATTTCAGTACAGAAGGGGCAAAAGCCGCGAGAGAGTAATAATAATAATAATAATAAATCTTTATTTCCAAAGTACATTGGGTATTCAAACAAGAGAGAGAGAGAGAGAGAGAGAGAGAGAGAGAGAGGAGAGAGAGAGAGAGAGAGAGAGAGAGAGAGAGAGAGAGAGAGAGAGAGAGAGAGAGAGAGAGAGAGAGAGACAGACAGACAGACAGACAGAAGAGAGACAGACAGACGAGAGAGAGAGAGAGAGAGAGAGAGAGAGAGAGAGAGAGAGAGAGAGAGAGAGAGAGAGAGAGAGAGAGAGAGAGAGAGAGAGAGAGAGAGAGAGAGAATGTGAGTCAACTTATTTTCTTCAAAAAGAAAATTATATTTTTTGCTTGTAGGGCCCCTTTTTTGACTTGCCTTCCTTCCCAAATATACAAGGAAACAAAACCATTACAGCCTTCTAGCTAGTGTCTAATAAGAATAAAAACAAAATAACTTAGTATACAAATAGAGACATCAATGCATAAATCCATTCTATTCTGTTTAACATTGCAAATAACGCTAGTGAAATAAACATACACATACTTGCCTATTATGGCAGTCTTTTCTCTATTTATAAATCATAGGGTTGAGTCAAAGCACACACTCGGTATAAGTCAAACATACCTACGACGAACTGTAAACAAAATACTACAATTATATTTGTTAAGTATAGTTAAGAAAATATGAATTTCTTGGAAGCTTACCAAGCAATGTAAATTAAAAATATTTTACACTAATGCTGATATCTCAAGATAATTTTTTAGTCTTATTTATTTATTTCTACTACTATTAAAAAAATTTACGCTTATCCTTTCTTAATAAACGATATAAAACGACTTAAGAATCATTATTTCAAATTCAAACTCAAAATATACGCTCTGAGAATCTTAATTATCTTATTTAGCTCAATTGTAATTATAAATTTCATGACAATAACAGTTATTAACAATAATTATCTCTAGATAAGCTTCTCAAAATCATTAATATCTTTATCTCTTCGAAATGTTACAATTATCATATGAAGATGGTATACACTTTCCGACAAAAAAAATTTAAAAAAACGTGTATCTGAAAAAATATAAAAAGCTTGTATCTGTGCATGCAGTAATAGAATTAAAAAATAATATTTCATTTGCAACATTAAAGAATGAACTTTGCATAAGGTTCAAAATCTCTTGAGGAATTGTACATAAAAAAAATAACATAAATATATTCTTCGATTAACTCAAATTAATTTTTTTTTTTTCGAGGACTATTCAACAGAATACCTCAGCAGACAGGGGGAAGTTATATTTTTTCTTTTTTCCTATACTTACGATCGGTTAGGTACTTGATTACCCTCTCTTTCTTTTCCTACCCACAATACTGCTCAATATTTGTCTTCTGGACTTAAGATGACTAGCTTTTGCGTGGAGATTTGCGTGCAAGAGCTGTTCCTCCCTTGTCTCTTCGGTTTCTAGATCGACTTCGTCTCTTTCAAATACAGGAATCGGCTGCGCGACATTCTTGTTGTCATTTTTTGTGAGTTTACACTCCCTTCTTTATGACCAAGCTGAGATAATGGTGACAAACTTTATCATGGCTTAAACTTCAAAGTTTTATTTTATCTATTTATAGCATTCTTTTGAACAATCAATGTAAATACTGCAGCTAGAAAAAAAAATAAAAATATCATTCATAGATTCGCATCCTTTATCACTTAATATCTCTCTTAGAATTTCGAAAATCACCTAATTATCTCATTGGCAGAGTAGGGGACAAAAAAAATAAAATAAAATCTGCATCTTGGCCATACCTGTGCAGGTGGAACTTCACCACGTTGCCTCAAAAATATCTCTTAACAGATATCGCAACAGCTACATCACCTCCCGTTAAAACTATGCGCATATCAACAAATACGCCTTCTTCAACTGCATATGGCTTGCAGTAAGAAACGAGCAATGCAGGGAAAGGGTCCTCCCAGACTCAGTCCCCATCCTGCTTCTTAACGAACTTCTCACTTTTCCATTCACAAGCATCCCTCCCATTATACCCCCGGTCAGTCATACTCATTCTCTCTCTCACTCATTCATACTAGCAACTCACACTCTAAAAACATTTCCCCCAAGTTACTCTTTTATTTACAGCGCGCTGGTTTCTTTCCCCGTCACTCTGAAGGAGTGTGTGCGTGAAGTCGCGATCGGCCCCAGTAGTAGCATGACTGTGTCAATGGTCCTAGGTACTCTCTATACTCCCCATTAATAGAATGGTAGAGCAACACCCTAACCTCCCTATTACGGCACACTTACTCTACTCTCTTTCCCCGCTTGCATAACATTTTAGCGAACAGAAAAAACTCACTATATCAGACAATAATAATTTTAATAAAATTACGAAATTCTCTTATTCTTTAAAGGATATGACATACACGTATTTTAATCTCAAAAAATCAGTACAGTAGCGATTACTTTATAATAATGAATTTGAGAGAGATCGAACAGTCACTTCCGCATTCTTTTCGTTAAAAATATCACATGCGATAAAAAAAAATGAAAAGACTTTAAAACGGAATCAAGTTTGTTTCTCAATATAATTCTTACGCTCATTTAGGAGTATAGAAAAACTCTACAACCTATATTTGTTTCATAAACACTGTCACTCTCACAAACGTTACTTGGTAAAATGACTCTACTTTCGCTTTAAGAAATTAATATAAAGATAATTTTACACTTACATTAATTTTTTCATTTAAAATCAATACCTTCGCCTGTCTAATACTTAACTTAGGCAATAATAAAAATAGATTGAACACCCTTCAAACGCAAGTACTCGTAATATTGTTCTAATTATAACAAATATCGAGTTTATTACTGCTTCTAGCTATTAGTACAAATTATCTAGTTTAGTAATGGGTACAGAAATTCTACTTCTGTTAATTTACTAAAGCCCTATGCCCTTTTATATGCGGGGTGGCTGAGTCAAAGTAAAACTACAAAGTAAAATGGCAGTGTCCTCCGACCTCAATTTCTTTTAATGATTGTCCCCTTATTCACTGGATAAAAATTACAAGTACCTAGCCATTTTGGGATGCTGCTTGAAGAACGTCACAGCCACCGGTACTGGAGGAGGGGATTTTCCTTTCTTCTGGGCTCGTTGGTTTAACGTATAGCACTTCACTCTAAACGATAAAGCTGAATAACATTATGTTGTATTATTGTTCTTGATTTATTACTGGTAGCGAGGTCGGTGATAACAGATATGCATCGTCTGATTTAAATGTATTTATTTAATATTACACTTACTTTACACCTCAAAGCTCCCCATCCTACAGCTCACAGTTCCCCGCCCCCTTAGGGGAAACTCCTATGCAAATCTTAGTTCTGCCCAAAGCAAGGTCTAACTTCCAACTGACACTCTGTGAACTCTCCTCCTTGGTGGGTGGTTTTTAGGTTGAGCCACTTTGACCTCTATGGTCCTAGGCATCTATGTGAGAGGCCTAAAGGCATAACAATATATCTTGTTGTCACAACACATCCTACAGCTAAGAAAATACGTGGTGAAGATCAGTTACAATGTTTCACTCTATTCCTTAAACTTTTCTTAAGACAGGTTTTCTCTCCAACATCGTCCACATATCTTGTAAAATCGTCAATTCACAATCACAAGCGTCTTTTTAGTCGAATTCAGCAACAAATAACGCCTGGTAGTGGCGTTGTTTCTCAAAGCAACATTCACAGTGCACCGCACGGTGAAATACGTGAATCGCGATAGATCTTTCTCCCAAGTTGACCACTCGGCTCTCCAGTTAACGTTTCTTAGCCTTCGTAAACAAAGTTTCAGCAACTTTCCTTCGGAGTCAAAATGCATGGGACAATTCTTACTGCAGGGCACCTTGCATATACGGGGATGGGGGTGAGGTGTGACTGGCTGTGCTTTCTCGATACTCTAAGAGTCATCGGAGCCTGAGGCGTTGCTCTCAGTGTTGCTGTCGACATCGGCCACACTACCTCTCCTTAAGAGTGCGGTCTCGCTGCTTGCTTTTAGGCATCTTAAAGTTTCTTCTAACTCGAGGATTCGACGAATCTTTTCTACCTCCGACATTGATTCCAAAGATGCATTATTATCTGTTTCTTTCATTTTTTCACGGCATGAGATGCACTGATATTGATTTCTTCTTGGATTTTCACGGTAATTTAGGTGTGGTATCGTCCTGAGCTGCCCCCTGTCATATTAGTCTTTTTCCTAATACTATAATAACTTGAAGTCGTAGAGTTATATCTCACCAAGATACCAACAATGCCATTTTATTGTTCTTAGTAGATTAATCTGGTAGCGTGGTAGGTGATAACAGATATGCATCATCTAATTACATGAGTTTATTTAGTTCTACACTTATTCTACACCTCAAAGCTTCCCGTCCCCTTAAGGTAAAACTAAGATATTATTTGTGCCCCGGAAATATTCTGAGACTGAGACTCTCTATTCTTAACTACCTTTTACTTTCTTGTATGACCAAGATGGCATGGCGTGGTAGGCTTGGACAGCCTTGCCAATAGGCTTCCAGAAAGAAGGGAGTGCCCTCCATTTTGTATGGTGTCAGGCCGTGGCTATCAAGAGGGCCAATCGGATACAAGGAGGGCCTATATGTGTATTTTCACAGGTGCATGTACATACGTACATGTAGATATCGGTTTTCTGCTCTCGTGGGAATGACTTGAACTTTGTGACAATTTTGACCTCTATCGGCAACTGGCGCCTATGTGTTAGAGGCCTATGGGTTGAACCATATATCTCTTTGTCATTTCTCTGTAAACACACATCCTGCCCAGGAAACCCACCACTTGACTCCCCTGACAGCACGTGGGCTATATTATAGTTATACTTCTTCTTCGTCTACATTTTTTCCCACTTTAATGTGGGGTCGATGTTTCTGGCCAGTGTTCTCCATATGTTTCTGTCCCATACCTCATCACCCATCAAACCTTTAGACCTCAGGTTGTCATTGATGCAATCCATCCACCTACTCTTTGGTCTCCCCCTCCCTCTCCTACCCTGTATATTCATTTCCATCACCCTCCTCCCAACATACTGTTCATCCCTCCTAACGACATGACCATACCATCTTAGTCTACTTTCTTGTATCTTATCTGATATTTCTCTAACTTTTGAGGTACCTCTAATTACCTCGTTTTTGATCTTATCGCTTCTTGTCACCCCACACATCCATCTCAACATCCTCATCTCTGCCACTTCCAGTTTTTTCTCTTGTGTCTTCTTTATTGCCCATGTCTCTGCTCCATACATCATCGCAGGTCTCACAACTGTCTAATGCACATTACCCCTCAACTTAATCCCTATTCTCCTGTCGCACAGCACCCCAGACACTTTCTTCCAGTTCTTCCATCACGCTTGTATTCCGTGGGTTATTTCTGACTCTAGGTCACCATCCTCTGCTACTGTTGATCCTAAATACTCGAACTTTTCAACTCTTTTCAACACCTCCCCCTGCAAACTGACCTCCCCATCCTCATCATCTCTCAACCTCAAGTACTCTGTCTTCTTCCTGCTGATTCTCAGTCCTCTATCCTCCATCACTCTTCTTCACTATTCAAGCTTCTCCTCTACTCCTCAAGCTTCTAATCCACTACCTCTCGTCTGTTGCTACACGTACAATGTCATCTGTATAGAGCATACACTATGGTGACTGATCTCTAATACCCTGGGCTACTACATCCACCACCAGATCAAATAGATATGGACTCAAAGCAGACCCTTGATGCAGACCAACATTTACTGAGAGACTTTTCGTCAAGCCCACACTGCTCTTAGCATTTGCCTCTGTCCTCTCATACATATCTTGGATGATTCTTACATATTTCTAAGGGACTCCCTTTTCTCTAATACACCTCCACATCTCTTGGCGTGGTACTCGATCATATGCCTTTGCCAGGTCAATAAAGACCATATGCAGTCCTTTCTGTTTCTCCCGATGCTTTTCCATCATTTGTCTCAAGGCAAATATGGCATCCACTGTCCCTCTTCCAGACATGAAGCCAAACTGTTCATCTCCAATTGTCGTTTCCTCTCTGAGTCTCCTCTCTGTGATCTTCTTCCATATCTTCATAGTATGACTTAACAACTTTATACCTCTATAGTTTCCACACTCCTGAATGTCTCCCTTCCCTTTATAGATTGGGATGATTAGGCTTCCTCTCCATTCCTCTGGCATCTTTTCCTGACTAAAGATCTTTTGCATCAAGTCCCACAAGATATCTATGCCTTCCTCTCCAAGACGCTTCCATACCTCCACTGGCATCTTATTAGGTCCTGTTGCATTTCCATTTTTCATTTTCCTTGCTGCCCGCACTACCTCTCTTCTAATCACTGTTGTTGTAACTGCTTCATTTGGAAGTCCATCTTCAAATACTGCTCTTGGGTTCTCTTCATTTAGTAATCCTTCAAAATAAGTTTCCCATCTGCTTTTTATTTCATCCTCTTCTGCTAGAACTACTCCATGGTTATCTTTTATTTGTCTTACTTGGGTCATGTCCTTGGATGCAGCATCTCGTGCCTTGGCAATTTGCCATATTTTCTTCTCTCCTTCTGGTGTTTCCAGCTCTTCATAGACTTCATTCAGTGTCTCTGCCTTTGCTTTTGCTTCTGCCCTCCTTGTCTCCTTCTTTGCCTGTTTGTACTCTTCTTTATCCTGCTCCAGGCCTGATAAATCTGCCTTTTTCTTAGCTTCTTTCTTGTTCTTCACCCATTCTTGCACTTCCTCATTCCACCACCATGACTCTTTATCATTTGGTGGCTTCCTTCCTGATGACTTTCCAAGTACCTCCTCACCAACCCTCTAAATCACCTTACTATTCTCTGTCCACCATTCTTGTACATCCTCATGCAACCTTATTGCCTCCAACACTCTTCCCTTAAACATAGCTCTCAGCTCTGCAGCTTTCAATCTCCACCACTTTATCTTTAGGTCCATCCTCGGCTTCTTACTTTTCCTACATTTCCTGAGCCTGCAATCAGTTACTACTATCCTATGTTGCAGTGCTACACTCTCCCCATTTATTACTTTATAGTTGCTAATCTCCTTCAGATGGTCTCTCCTATACAACAATAAATCTATCTGGCTCTCCCTTCCACCATTAATGTATGTAATCAATCTGTTTTCCTTTTTCTCAAAGAATGTGTTGACCAATGCCAGATCAAATGCCACTGCAAAATCAATCACTCCCCCCCCCCTCATTTCTCTGTACTTCTTATATACAGTACTTTTATTCGACAATGTAGCAGTTTACGGACAAGGCAGAAAGAAGAGCTTTATAAACAATAAAAACGACAGACTGAGAGAATAGTCAAAGCAGTGAAGACCTTATAATAATGAGAAAGAAATGAGAAACACCTATGTGGGAGAGTTGTAACGTATCAGATGCGTAGGATATATACATGTGTAACGATTGCGACAGAATATTCGTTTTTGGTGTCGGCTTAGGAAAATAAACTATAACTGAAGGAAGAATTAACAACGCACTTTCCTGGGCAGTCCTATTTAGGTCCAAAAAACCTTTAGATATAGTATCAGATAGAATGGCACATAAAGTATATACATACATACATATGTATATACAACATGCAAATATCAAATAAGTAGTTCGAGAGAGAGAGAGAGAGAGAGAGAGAGAGAGAGAGAGAGAGAGAGAGAGAGAGAGAGAGAGAGAGAGAGAGAACGTCACTGTTGCAATATAAAGTTTTAGCTAGTTAAATGACGTTAGAAAATCACTCCTTTCTTCTCTGCGAAGCGTCGTCCTTGGAACTCTTCTACTTCTTCGCTATAAAATTTTAACAGAAGCCGAGGAATGCAGCTCCGCAATTGTGCGTAAATACCCCTCTACTCCATATGTACGCACACGTGTCTTCATCTCAACTTCAACCCTTACTATCTCTACCCCCCAGTTCCCATACTTTTTTTTTCTTTCTATATTTATTTATTTATTTTTGCCATACCGTACAAAAAGCTCCTCCATACATCATGTAAACACCTATGGGGGCAGTAAGTGTTTATTAGCAATCTGAAGACATTATTAATATCATTATATAAGATAAATAATAATAATAATAATAATAATAATAATAATAATAATAATAATAATAATAATAATAATAATAAAGATTATCTATACAAAACTGCAATTATCCTTCTGATAAATGGTGGCCGAGTCAAAGCAAAACATTGACTCTCCGCTAGAGAATATTATGAAGGGGGAATCCCAATCTCCTCGCTTCTCCCCATTTAGTTGACTTTTACAACACTCATGACAAAGCAGTGGAATTTTTACTGTCCCTCACCCCAGGAGAGAAATATAAAACATGCTGAACATGAGAGTATGAATTAATGGAAACAGAGGACTCGGATAGAACCCACCTTCCACACAATAATAATAATAATAATAATAATAATAATAATAATAATAATAATAATAATAATAATAATAATAATAATAATAATAATAATAATAATAATAATAATGTTCCGGTTCCGGTTTTACGTCACGGACTCCCTTATCAACCAAGGGCTAGGACGGTTGCCTTCGTGCGAAGGACTTGTTTTGGCAGATGTAATCCTTACGCTGAGTGCATGCCTTTGCTAACCTCAGACCGTGACGGGGCGCGAACCCTCGACCTGACGCCTCAGAGTCGGAGACGCTACCGACTGAGCCACGTAATAATAATAATAAATATACAATGGCCGTCATCCCCGTTGTAAGGGGGGTGGCAGAGCAAAAGAACACGTTCACCATAAAACAACAAACGGAACTCAATAACAATTGGGACCTGACTTTACACAAAATATGGAATTATATTAATAATTTCACCCCCCCCCAAAAAAAAAAAAACTCACCTAACCTGATCGAAGAATTAGGACCTATAAAAATATCAGGTCCAAATTCTTCATGAACTCCCAACAAATTCGATCACTCATCTTGGTTACTTAGAGAAAAAAGGTTGCCGCAATCCCACCCCCACAACCACTATCATGGTTCGATCCTCACAGGGTGTCGGTGGGCGAGCTAGGATCCTCTGCAGTGAGGGCCGCCCGACAGCAACGATAGGTTATCCCCCACAACACCTTCACTTGGCAACCCCGCCACACCCAACCGCCACGGTTAACTGTGCTAGCAGGTGCTAGAAATCCCTTTGTCCCTTGACATCTAATAACGACGATAAGCTATTATTATTATTATTATTATTATTATTATTATTATTATTATTATTATTGTTGTTGTTATTATTAAAATAATAACTATTACTACTACTAATACTATTGCCACTACTACCACTACTATTACTACTACTACTCCTACTACTACTACTACTACTACTAATAATAATAATAATAATAATAATAATAATAATAATAATAATAATAATAATAATAATAATAATAATAATAATAATAATAATGCAAAATTTTTTGTGTCAAGTTTGGTTATCTATTCAAAAGGGGTGAACACAGACATATTAGGGCTGGGTGAATAAGGCTGGATGTCCTTCCTAATGCACTGCTGAGGGATCGAGCCTACGGTAGTCGATTCCCGACTAACGCACTCTACCAGTGAGCTGCCGGGGTACATTAATAATAATAATAATAATAATAATAATAATAATAATAATAATAATAATAATAATAATATTATTATTATTATTATTATTATTATTATTATTATTATTATTATTATTATTATTATTATTATTATGAAAAAATGCCGGTTTTACGTCACGGACTTCCTTTTTCTACTATGGGCTAGGACGGTGCCTTTTTGCGAAGGACTTTGGTTTTGGCAGATATAATCATTACCCTGAGTGCATGCCCTTACTAACCTCAGACTGTAGCGGGGTGCAATCCTTCGACCTGACGCCTTAAAGTCACGGACGCTACCATTTTGCCATGGTGACCACATATTATTATTATTATTATTATTATTATTATTATTATTATTATTATTATCATTATTATTATTATTATCATTATTATTATTGTAGTCACCGTGGCTCAAGGGGTAGCGTCCGCGACTTTGAGGCGTCAGGTCGAGGGTTCGCGCCCCGCCACGGTCTGAGGTTAGCAAGGGCATGCACCTGGGGTAACGATTACATCTGCCAAAACAAGTCCTTAGCAAGAGGGCAAACGTCCAAGCCCTTGGTTGAAAAGGGAGTCCGTGACATAAAACACGCTTTATTATTATTATTATTATTATTATTATTATTATTATTATTGTTATTATTATTATTATTATTATTAATATTATTATTATTATTATTATTATTATTATTATTATTATTATTATTATTATTATCTCTTGGTTACTCGTAGGATGAAAAAATACAGAAGAGGAGATTCCCAGTCCCCCCCCACTCCACCCTGTGGTAGAGTACTTTGCACTCTACAACTCTTATTTTCACCTGAATTTCTAATGTATTATTATTGTCTTGGTAGCATGGTTGGTGAAAACGGATAAGCACTTTCTTTATAGGTGTTTATTCTAATGTACAGACACTTAATTAATTCCTCAGAGCTCCAGTTTCTGTAGTTCCTGTCACTATCGGTTCCCGCTCCCAAGGGGGAGACTTCTAAGTTGTGGACGTGACTTCTGCCCCTGTCAAAGGCTGAACTCTCACTAACTGAGCTCTTTTGCCAGTCCTGGCGGCAGTGGTTATCAAGTGTACTCTCGGCCATATGGCGGCTATAGGCATCTATGAAATGCCATGTGAGGCTATAGGCATCTATGAAATGCCCTATGACACCCCCCACCACCAAACTGAAATATCTCCAATATTTTGGACTAATAATAACTACTTTCATGAGAGACTTACAATTTTCTAACTATCATTATTTTGCAAAATTGGGGCAGAACTATCTAATGAGCTAACTTGTGAAACTATTACAATCTCATGCAGTTATCTAAACAGATTACAATAATATCAAAATTACTACGCAAAAAAAAATTGACAAAGAAAAATATGTTCTTTATAATAAGTATTGTAATTAAAGTCAAAAGATCAGAATTAAGTATTGACAATTGCAATATAGAGCTAGTAAGCATTTGCAAAATTATTTAAGAACAAAGCTAATTAAGCTATTTCATTAATCAAACAGTACACAATACATTTGGACATGATATATGCAAGTACAAAACATTTGGCATATTGTGCAAAGAGTTACAATGGTGTGAAAAGAGTTAAAAATATCACAATTACAATATGTAATTACTCTTCAAGGATAAAATGATAGGAGAACTCAATAAACACAAAAGATTAAATCGTGACTTAAAACAATGATAGTCTTTAAACAGAAAAACAATTTATTATGATTTTTGCAAATTGTAACATTTAACACTTTATAGTGAGACTAAAAATAGAATTCAACAGGCACAATTGATCAGTGACACTTATTCTAATAGACTTAAATCTAAGGGAGACTCTGAGGTCATGTCGCTTAAAATTATCTTAAAACAAGAAAAAAAATAAAATAAAAAAAGATGACAATATTTGGTCTTCGACAACTTATTGTCAAAGTCGGTGGGGACATTTTCTTTCCCATATTTTTATCAGTTCGAATATGTGGGGGAAAATACTTTGTTATTTAACTAATAAGGGATTTTCCATACTTTTTTTTCAATAAAATTACTATATGTATGGGGATTTTTTATTTCCCCTTTTTATCTTTAATTTTTGGGGATTTTCATTTCCCCAGCCCTTCACTTGCTCATCATTGCTAGGTCTTACAATATCACTTTTAATTTCCAGGGGCCTTCGCCTGACAACTTTGAGGTAGGTCCGGGTTGTAACACGTACCATGAATCCTCTTTTTATCTGGAGGCTGGCCGGACAAAGAGAGGGAGTTGATGCATCAACCAGATCAACCAGAACCCCTTCCGCCCGCTTTCATGCGACTTTTGAGGTGGCCCTATACTACACTACGTCTCACGCCTCTCCTCAATGAGGCGCATCTCCCTTCAATGGCTGAAAAATACGAACATAGCCTGAAGTAGATTCTAAGGCCGGAAATGTCGCTAATACAAATGCAGAAAGAATCCATATGACCTCTGGGTACAAACAATGGTTGGTGAGAACAGATAAGCACTTTCTTTATAGGTGTTTATTCTAATGTACAGACACTTAATTAATTCCTTAGAGCTCCAGTTTCTGTAGTTCCTGTCACTATCGGTTCCCGCCCCCAAGGGGGAGACTTCTAAGTTGAGGATGTGACTTCTGCCCCTGCCAAAGGCTGAACTCTCACTAACTGAGCTCTTTTGCCAGTCCTGGCGGCAGTGGTTCAGAGGATATACTTCGCCTCCCTGCATCTGCAAGCGCTTGCAATCTCTTCCATGGGTAAAAGGGACAGGTTTGTGAAAATAAAATTCAAAAACTGCAGGTCGGGGCTGCCTGGAAATTGGGTGGTAATGGAAAGTATGTTTCTACACCATTATATTATTATTCCAAGATACTTAGGACTTAGCTGAGTAACTGATACATAACATTAGTATACTATAGATATCAAAGAGAAAAGTCATGAAATGCTGAGAACAGCCACTAAAGAAATATTCTTATTAGCAGTGACTGCAGCAACATCAAGCATGAATTCAAGATAAAAAATACAAATCATATGATTACTGCTGATGGCATTTACTAAAATAATAATTATGCAATAGGCCATGGAGTGATAGCAACAATAACAGCCAACATAATATTAACAATACTAATAATCATGGTCATAATAAGAATAATAAAAATGAAATAGAAAATACTAAATCAGGAATAGCAGTATATATACAATTGAGACTGGCATTTTGAAGTAAGAACAGAGTTCTAAACTTATATTTCATAATAATGCCCATTTTAAGTCTCTTTGGTTATTCGAATTCCTGCAGTCATAATATATATATATATATATATATATATATATATATATATATATATATATATATATATATATATATATATATATATATATATATATATATATATATATATATTTTTTTTTTTTTACTTGACTTCCTGCCCAACCATACAAGTGGACAGAGTGCAACTGCAATCATTTTGTAAGGTCTAAAAAAGAATAAAAACAAAATAACTGAGCATACAACTGCAGAAACATCGAAGCATAAATTCATTCTTTTTTTGTATAACAATGCAAAGGACTTTGCTGAAATGTGCATACACATCCTTGTCAATTATGGCAATCTTATCTCTTTCTATAAATCAGAGGGTTGAGTTGAAGCACACACTCGCTATAAGTCAACACACCTCTGATGAAATTAAGGGAAAATACTACAATCATATGTGATAATATCTATACTACTATCAACAAAATTACGATTATCTTAATGAGCTCAATTGTACTTATAAATTTCATGACTATGATAGTAATTAACAATAATTAACTCTAGAGAGGTTTTTCAAAATCTTTTTAATTATAATATATCAAAAGGAAAAAGATATTAAAGATTTCATCAACACAAAGAATAAACTATATAAAAAACGGGTCTCTGAAAAAATATGAAAAGTTTGACTCTGTGTGTATGCAGTAATAACATTAAAAATAATATTTCATTTGCAACATTAAAGAATGCATTTGGCTTAAGTTTCATAATATATTATGGAGTTGTGCATGAAAAATTAATATATAATATATATATATATATTCTTCTGCTAACTCAAATTTGAATTTTTCCGAGTGACTATTCAACAGAATTATCTCAGGACACAGTGGGGAGCTACATATTTTTTTCCTTATTATACTTACGATCGGGTAAGTACTTAACTAACTTCTTTTTTACTCTCTTTCCTTTTTCTACCCAATAATACTGCACAATATCTGTCTTCTGGACTTCAAATGGCTAGCTTTTGCGGGAGTCTTGTGTGTAAGTGCTGTTTCTCACCTGTCTCTTCGGTTACTGGATCAACTTCGTCTCTTTCAAATACAGGAAACGGCTCTTTGACATTCTTGTTGTCATTTCTTGTGAGTTTACACTCTCTTCTTCATGACCAAGCTGAAATAATTGTGACAAACATTATCATGGCTAAAACTTTCAAAGTTTTTTTTCTTCCATGCCATGTTAACAACTCAGTTTATGACTTCAATAGTACCTATATGACTTTCCTCATAAACTTCAAGCCTATTTTGGTTCCTTGGTGGGTTGTATACAACAGTTATTATAAAGCTCTCTGACCCAGTATTTATGCGAGCAACAAGAAATTCCTTGAACTCACTTTCTATAGCCAAGTTTATTTCTTCAACTTGAATCCTTTCACTTATGAGCAGTGCTCTCCCTCCACCAGTCCTCTCAGATCTTTCGACCCTTAGTATTCTGAAGCCCTTAGGAAAAACTGTGACACTGTTTATGTCCTCACTCAACTTAGTCTCTGTAATTGCTACTATATCTGCCTTACTGTTGTGAATCCTATCTTTTAATTATACTGCCTTACCAGCTAATCCATCAGCATTTGTGTATAACAGTCTTAATGAGGCCCCATCCCCTGATCTTCTGTCATTATCTTCTTTATCACCCCTTTGTCTGGAAGAACTCTGTAATGAAACTTTTTCTTCTCTTCTTCATTTCTTTCATCATTTAACCTTCTTGCCTCTTGCGACAAGTTTTTGATCTTTCCCATCTCTTCCTGTGTTCTGTATCGTCTAATGAACACTTCTTTGAATTCTTGAAGGTTTTGTAGACTTTTTTTTCTCAACAATATTTCCCTACATGTTTCCCCTCTCTCAATGGTTACTTTTGTTGGTCTCGGCTTTCCTTCCCTCGAATATTTACCTAGTTGGTGTGTGTTCACAATATCCTCAGGACCACATACTACTCCAAGCTTTCTTATCAGGTCTACAACCCTAGCTTTATTTTCTTCAAGTCTCCCCTGCCATGTTGGCTCCTGGGATTCGCTTATGCCTGAGATTACCACTGTCTTCTCCTTATCAAGTGCCTGTCTGATGAGTGGGTTTGCCCTTTTCATCACAACGTCTTTCATTTTTTCGATTACTGTCTCTTTATAGTCAACTGTTTGTATGTTTTCCAGTGCCACCACCTTTACAGCCTCTTTTACTGTCACATTCCCCTTTAGTGCATCAGCAAAGGAAGTTTTCATGGCATCATTTTCCATATTCAGCTCCTGGAACTCTTTTCTGAACCGTTCAATGTTTTCCTTAATCTGGACATTCCAGGCAGCAATCTCGTCTCTCTCAGAAGAGAGCAGTGAACTAACATCTAATTCCTTTAGGTTGTCATTCAGCTGTTTGTAATAATAATATATTAATAATAATAATAATAATAATAATAATAATAATAATAATAATAATAATAATAATAATAATAATAATAATAATAATAATAATAATAATAATAATAATATTACTATTAATATTAAAAACAATAATAATAACTACTGTTATAATTATTATTAATATTATTATAAATATAATAATAATAATAACAATAATAATAATAATAATAATAATAATAATAATAATAATAACAATAAGTAATAATAATAATAATAGTAATAATAATAATAATAATAATAATAATAATAATAATAATAATAATAATAATAATAATAATAATAATAATAATAATAACAATAATAATATATATTATTATTATTATTATTATTATTATTATTATTATTATTATTATTATCATTATCATTATTATTATCATTATTATTATTATTATTATTATTATTATTATTATTATTACTATTAATTATAATAATAATAATAATAATAATAATAATAATAATAATAATAATAATAATAATAATAATAATAATAATAATAATAATAATATTAATAATAATAATAATAATAATAATGTGCAATTGGAAGAGGTCAAGTTTCCATTTAGAGGGGATGGGGGAATAAAAACAAATCCTGCACCTGGTAACATGATTTCCATTAGGCAACCATTAAGAAATAAGAGAATAATAATATCTGAGCCTTGCATGAAGACATTCGCTAATTTACCTGTGGCTTATGCGCCTAGCTTCAGCATTTAGACAAATAAACAACATCAATGATCTTCTAGGGAGCAACAATAAATAAGTAAAAGAATATGTAATTCCCAAGCGAGGAGATTTTCGATATTGCGAATACCACGAGCATCGAACAATTCCAGTAAAAGTATCAATAAATGACTAAAATAAGGTTATGTCAGTTCATGCAGGAGGGCAACGGCTATTCTACTCATGGCTGCCATACCTAATTATCGTATGCAGATGAATTTGATATTGGAGACATCAAATAAATATATCAAAAGTTTTATGCTTCGTATACCTATGGTATTGGAACATGAATGCAAAAATTAGAGACCCTTGTAAAAGTAACGTTAAATAAATAGAATAAAAATGTCATTATTCCTTGCACGAAGACAGTATATCTGACTTACTTAGGCAGTTTACCTAATTCTGGCACGAGGATAAATGTAGCCTGCGAGATCAGGTAAATGTTATGCTAAATGAAAGAAAAATACATAAAACAAGGTACTGTTGTGCCATGCATAAAGACTGTCGCTCATTTGCTTCATGGTTAGTATACCAAAATAATGACATCTAAAAATATAATATCACACAATTTGAGAATGAGCGACAATTAATTTATAAAGTAAATCCCATACCTTGCACGAATTAATACATTCATCTTTAGCTTATCAAATGACATACAAGAAAATATTAAAATACGCAGACCTATAGTTAAATAGAAAGCAAAGTAAGATTAAATGAAAAATATGTCATTCCTTGCAATGAAGAAAATTTGACAAAAATGAGAGGTGTACAATTCTGAAAAAGAAAAAGAAAAGTCTCCATGACAAGCTTTCTCCCACGGTGCCTGCTGACGTGACCCTTTGCTGGGGGTAATTTTCTGATGACATCAGCATACATCATCTAATTAACCAAGAAAGTTTATGCTCTTGAGTCTTCCCAAACGGGTACTTTGATGCAATTAAGTTTCTGTCAAGATGATTACAAAAGCAACAAATTTGTCGTTGGTTTTCAGTCTCAAAAAAAAAAAAATCAGGAAATCAAGATTTGACAAGCTTGGGAAAGAAGAGAAGAATTAGAGTTGTCTGTTCTAATAAGTAAAATCCCTACGATATGACTAATTCAGGCAAGGTTTCAGAGCAATCTCCTTGAATCACCATAAAAAAAAATAAAAAGGTTAATAACCTCACCATACTTCTCTGATTGATAAGTGTCAAAACTCTTCAGATTTGGGTGAAAAGAGATTTTGAAAAAAAAAAAAAAACTAGCCGAGAAACAACTTGGGTATACAATAAGTGTCTAATAAATTGATAAACATACTTGACAATGTAAACGATCAATAAAATCAAATCCAGCAGTTATTTCAAGAAGCTTATTCACAAAAGCTCAGTTTAAGAACAAAAGTTTGAAAAAGCTATAATGTGCTATGCCATGACATAGAGTGACGCCTTTTTTCCTAACTCAAGAGAGAGAGAGAGAGAGAGAGAGAGAGAGAGAGAGAGAGAGAGAGAGAGAGAGAGAGAGAGAGAGAGAGAGAGAATAACTATTCAGTGCCATTGCAGCGGATCAATTCGCAGTCCACAGGCATGCCATCCATTACTATAAACGCTATTCTTGATTTGGTAAGAAAAAGAGTGTGTGATGTGGTGTGTGCTTTTGTATCATGTTTGGAAGTAGCACAGCACGCAAGTTATACTTGGTCGAGATTCAACCACAAGGCTATTTTTAGCTTGGTGTTTCTAAGAAGTTATTAAATTTGTACTCAGCTTTCTCACTTTACATAGTCTCTCTCTCTCTCTCTCTCTCTCTCTCTCTCTCTCTCTCTCTCTCTCTCTCTCTCTCTCTCTCTCTCTCCTCTCTCTCTCTCTCTCTCTCTCTCTCTCCATTTGCATCCGTCGAGCAGGTTTATAAAGAAAATCAGAAACTCGTTCTTCGAAATAATGAGCTAAACTTAGCTTGTGATATTTAACACTGACAGAAACGACTCACAAGAGAACAGTAAGTTACATACCCCAGCAAGTTTTATTTCAGACAATTGCTTCGTCTCATAGAAAAGTATAATTATATCTTGAGTGCACGGATAAGACCAGCTGGATTGACAATTTCATCCTCGTTTTTCCAGTCGAGAAGCTAAAATTTATTTAATATCTATTTCTAGTTGTTGACATGTATATACGTATAGTCGTCTATTTTTCCATATATTTCATAGGCAAAAACTGCAATCTCTTATCAAGACACCTTTCACCATATTTTAATATGATTTTAATTGTGGTTTAAGTTTAGAACTTTCTTTTAAGGGAGACCAATTGCAGCCCTTCCACCAACGGCCTTCCGAAAATTTCTCATTTACTCACCAAACTGGTCTAAACATTTGTTGCTCAGCAACACCCTCTGATACGACCATTCTGCCCTCAATCCCCCTTAAAAAGATTATATCTATTTACCCATTAATTTTACTCTTGAGCAAGGTCATATAATGAGGGGCTGAACGGTGCCTCTCTCATAACAAAAAAAAACAACTTATGTACAGCGAGGTTGATGTTTAAGTGTAATTTGTGTGATAAAAGATATTCTTTGAAGTCTAGAAGGAGGGGATGGGGCCATGAGGGGGGTTCTTATGTAAGTATCCTCCTTTCTCCCTTATAAGCGTTTTCAAATTCTACAAAGCAACTTGTTGGAGCGGAAAAGATGGGCATTGTATAGGAAGAATGTTGAACGTTCGAAGGGACTCATGTTTATTTGTTTGATGTTGCATTATAACGAGCAAATAAAAAATAATAAGGTAATCACACATTCCTTGCAGGAGCAACTAAAGGCCTGCATCAACAGCGTAGGTGAGCGGTATGGAAGGAACATATAAAAGAATTAGTTTGTCGTGTGTCAGTCCACATGTCATACAATAAGTGGATTTCATGCAGAATACGTACCTCAACACTGATACCAATCCGGGTAAATTAGAATTGGTTGGATTAGGTTAGACTAGAGGCGCGTCCACATGCGCCCTCGAATATTAATGGCAACAAGTACTTAGCAAGCTCACTAACAAGCTGGTAACAAGCTTGTTAATGGTCATGTTCACGACAGGTTGGTACAACTAGCTGGCAGCATGTTGGCAGCAGTGGTGTGAACGAGGCTACGTGGTAGCTAACATGTTACCCGGACACCACAACCTGACTGTGTGCAGTGGAGAAAAGTGCTACTAATATTCTGTCAACATGACCATGAACTTGTTAGGGCACACCTGTCCACACGGTTTTGCCATCATGTAATGTAAACATGCTGCAAACTAACCCTAGGTTAGGTAGACTATTTATTGACTGTAGAATTCGGAACTCAACCTCGTTAGGGTTCTTGTTAGGTTAGGCTAAGGGTGCGTCCAAACGTGCCCTTGAACAGGTGCTGGCAACACAATTTGCAGCATGTTAATATTACACGATGGCAACATCGTGTACACAGGTGTGTGCTAACAAGTTATTGATCATGTTGATAGCATGTTTGTAGGTGAATAGCTGATATATCCCTACAGGCATTTGCCTTTTTTATCATGTTTTTTATAATCGGTACACGTCGCATCCCATAATGTGGGGTGTGACTGATATAGGTCGATGTCAAGTGTTGTTTGGTCTCTCCTCAACTCCATTCGCACTTCTCTCCACCGCACACAGTCAGCTTGTGATGTACAGGTAACATGTTAGCTACCATGTAGCCTCATCCACACCACTGCTGTCAACATGCTGCCAGCTAGTGGTACCAACCTCTTGTGGACACGACCGTTAACAAGCTTATTACCAACTTGTTAGTGAGCTTGCTAAGTACTTGTTGCCAGCAAATGTTCGAGGGCATGTGTGGACGCGCCTTAGGTTAGGTTATGTAAAGTATTATATGGATCAAATGTGGAATTGGGATCCCAACCTTGACAAAGGCCACATTAGGATTAGGTTTGGATAGGGTTGAGTTAGGTTTTGATTAAGTTTGGTCAGGTTATGTCTGGCAGAATACGGATGAAATGTAGGATTCGGGAAAAAAAACACCGTTAAGGGCTCTGATAGGTTAGGTTAGCATTACGATAAGCTAGGATCAGTTTAGGTGAAGTCTAGTTAGGATTATAATAGGTTATGCTAGATATAGGTAGGGTTAGATTAAGTATGGTTAAGGTTAGAATAGATTATGTAAACTACAGATGAAACATAGAGGTCTGAATCCCCACACCATGTGCAAAAGCACTTTATGGGGCAGCCTATAGAATGCCATTATAACTTTGCCTCTTATAAACACTTCCAAATTCCAATTTTCAACCTCCCAGATTCCGATGACATTAAATTACGTCACCCGTATAAGAGTAATTGTAAAAATTCCCTTAAATGTGCAAGGTTCACAATTCAGCTTTAAAATACGACCAAAACTAATATTCTATCATAAGAAATAACTTTATAATAATGGCTGAAGGCGACTTATTAAGGGAGATGGAAGCAAATGTGATGTACTCGCTGCACAGACAACAAGCAAGTGGCTGAAACATGAAATGGTTGGAGAGGCTCTGCCTTCCGCTGTTCTTCTTACCATGAATATCATTTAATAAGCATTACATATAAAATATAATGCCTAACACACACCCCATAAAATTACTACAGAGGTTGATATATATATATATATATATATATATATATATATATATATATATATATATATATATATATATATATATATATATATATATATATATATATATATATATATATATATATATATATATATATATATATATAATATATATATATATATATATATATATATATATATATATATATATATATATATATATATATATATATATATATATATATATATATATATACATATATATATGGATGAGAGTGGTAAATGGAAGAGTGAAAGAAAGAGCATTGATGGATTATGTGTTGGTAGCAAAGAGCATGATTGGTAGAGTGAAAGATGTGCATGCATTTAGCGGTGTGGCTGCCGGGATGTCTGATCATATTTTGGTTGAAGCAAAAGAGGTAGTAGCAAAAGAGTGAGAAAATAGAGTGGGGGGATGTAGAAGGGAAATGGTGAAGGTGGAAGAGTTGAAAAAGCCAGAGAAGAGACAGGAATATCAGGACAGGTTGAAAGTGGCATATGACAGGGTGAAAGAAAGAGAAGTTGGGGAGTTAGAGGAGGAATGGGGGTTGATGAAAGAATGTTTTGTGGGACATGCAAGTGATGTGTTTGGAAAGAGGTTTGTTGGAGGTGGCATGAGGAGGGGCAGAGAGTGGTGGAATGGAGGTGTGAAAATGAAGGTGGAAGAAAAAAAGAGGGCTTTTGAGGAATGGCTGCAGTGTGAAAGTAGGGAGAAGTATGAAAGATATAGGGAGAAAAATGTGGAAACCAAGCGGAAAGTAGAGGAAGAGAAGAAGTTGGCAAATGTTAGGTGGGGACAGGATTTTAGTAGGTCATATGAGGAGAATAAAAAGAAGTTTTGGAAAGAAGTGAGAAGAGCAAGGAAGGGTGAATCGAGAATGGAAGAGACAGTGAAAGATGTGAATGGACAGGTGCTAAAAGGGAACGATGCAAGGAGAAGAGGGGCAGAATATTTTGAGTGCTTGCTGAATGTTGAGGAAGATAGAGAAGCAGCTATAGTGGCAGTGGGGGGTGTTCAAGTGCCAGTAATGGGAAGTGAAAATTAGAGAGATTACAAGAGAGGAGGTGAAAAGGGCATTGTATGAAGCAAAAGTAGGTAAAGCACCTGGAATGGATGGTGTGAGAGCGGAGATGTTGAAAGAAGGGGGGTGTGACTGCATTGGAATGGTTAGTGAGAGTGTTTAATATATGCTTTATGTTGTCAGTGGTGCCAGTGGAATGGGTGATTGCTTGTATAGTGCCCCTATACTAAGGTAAGGGAGATGTGTATGAATGCAGTAATTTTAGAGGTATAAGTTTGTTGAGAGTGTTAGTAAAAGTGTATGGTAGGACACTGGGTAATAGGATTAGGGATAAGACAGAAAATGTGATCGCGGAAGTGCAAAGTGGTTTTAGGAGAGGTAGATGTTGTATAGATCAGACTCTTATAGTTAGGCAGTTATGTGAGAAATATTTAGCAAAGGGTAAGGATGTGTATTTTGCATGTTTGGATCTGGAGAAAGCGTATGATAGAGTTGATAGAGAGGCAATGTGGAAAGTTTTGAGATTATATGGAATTAATGGTAAATTGTTGCATGCAGTGAAGAGTCTGTATGAGGGCAGTAGAGCTTGCGTTAGGGTAGGGAATGAAGTGAGTGACTGGTTGCCAGTGAGTGTGGGACTGAGACAGGGAGGTGTGATGTCACCATGGCTGTTCAATTTGTATATTGATGGAGTTGTAAGAGAGGTGAATGAGCGAGTGCTTAGTCGAGGTTTGAGAATGGTAGATGGGGATGAAAACGAGTGGGAGCTAAATCATTTGCTGTTTGCAGATGATACTGTGGTGGTGGCAGATTCAGAGGAGAAGCTGTGTCAGTTAGTGTCAGAAATTGGAATGGTGTGTGAGAGAAGGAAGTTGCGAGTGAATGTGGGAAAGAGTAAGGTTGTGAGTTGTACAAGAAATGAGGATGGTGCTGAATTGAATATTATGTTGAATGGAGAGACACTTGAGAGGAAGTTGATCAGTTTAAGTATTTAGGCTCGGTTATAGCTGCAAATGGTGGAGTGGAAGCAGATGTGTGTCACAGAGTGAATGAAGGATGTACAGTGTTGGGTGCATTGAATGGAGTAATGAAGAATATAAGGTTGGAAATGAATGTTAAGAAAGTGTTGTATGAGAAAGTGGTTGTGCCAACTGTAATGTATGGATCAGAGTTATGGGGTATGAAAGTAAATGAGAGACGGAAACTAAATGTGTTTGAGATGAAATGCCTAAGGAGTATGATTGGTGTATCTCGGTTGGATAGGGTTGGGAATGAAGTGGTGAAGGCAAGAACGGGTGTGAGGAGAGAAATTGCAGCCAGAGTAGATATGAATGTTCCGAGATGGTTTGGCCATGTAGAAAGGATGGATGATGAAAGACTGCTGAAAAAGGTGATGAATGCGAGAGTTGATGGGAGAAATGCTAGAGGGAGCCCTAGGTTTGGGTGGATGGATGGAGTAAGGAGAGCCCTGAATGATAGGAGGATGGATGTGAGGGAAGCAAGCAAGCATGCTAGGAATAGGGATGAGTGGTGAGCGATTGTGACGCAGCTCTGATGGGCATCTGCTGCTACCACGGGGCTGCATCTTACAGAGGTAGCCCTGTGGTAGGGGCAGTAGGGGAGTTGGCAGTTGTGAAGCGATACAGGTAGTGGAATAGCTGGGAGGATGGGTTGTGGCACTCCAGCAGTGCCACCTGAATGGTTGCTAATTACCTCGTCATTGCCCATAGAGCAAAGTAATCCCCTTATTGCTTTCTTTTTTTTATGTCAGCTACCTCCCAATTAAAGGGGGAAAAAGCCAAGGTAGATGATATATATATATATATATATATATATATATATATATATATATATATATATATATATATATATATATATATATATATATATATATATATATATATATATATATATATATATATATATATATATATATATATATATATATATATATATATATATATATATATATATATATATATATATATATATATATATATATATATATATATATATATATATATATATATATATATATATATATATATATATATATATATATATATATATATATATATATATATATATATATATATATATATATATATATATATATATATATATATATATATATATATATATATATATATATATATATATATATATATATATATATATATATATATATATATATATATATATATATATATATATATATATATATATATATATATATATATATATATATATATATATATATATATATATACATATATATATATATATATATATATATATATATATATATATATATATATATATACATATATATATATATATATATATATATATATATATATATATATATAAAATATCCAAACTCTACCTTACAAGAGGTTAGTGAGAAATAACATCTCCATATAAAAACGGATAGAGCTGCAGAAGAAGTATAATATAAGCTCTCTCCAAGCTCCATAAATCTTTTAAAAATATAGTTAAAAATAAAAACAATCCTCCAAACAGAAAACGATTACGTTTGGTTTGGTAGACGGTAGTGTCCCAATTTGCCGATTGCCATATTGCCGATTATCAGTTTGCCGAGTCCAGTTTGCCAATTCCCAGTTTGCCGATTCCCAGTTTGCCGAGTCCAGTTTGCCTATTTCCATATTGCCGACATCTAGTAATCTGAATTTAATATAAGGATAGTACACACAGTTTATTGCAGGGACTAATTTAGGTTAGGTTAGGTTAGGTGGTTGATAGTTATATTGATTTGGATAACAGTCGGCAATTTGGGAATCAGCAGTCTGATACTCATTCGAATAAGCACGCTTAATAAACAAATCTTACAGGAAAGAGAGGGCTGGGCAGATTGCATATTCCTAGACTTCCAGAAAGCGTTTGACACTGTTCCACATGGGAGACTTATTAGGAAGCTGCACTCAATGGCTAGAATAGGTGGAAATGTCTTGGAATGGATAAAAACTTACTTAGAAGGAAGGGAACAGAGGGTTAGAGTAAGACACTCAGTGTCTGAATGGAGAAGAGTTAGTAGTGGAGTTCCACAGGGTTCAGTCTTAGGGCCACTTTTGTTCCTTGTATATGTAAATGACCTACCAGAGTCTGTAAATTCATTCATGAATATGTTTGCAGATGATGCAAAGATTGTGAAGAAAGTAAAAAACGAGAACAATGGTAGAGAACTTCAGGAGGATCTAAACAATCTGCATGAGTGGTCAGAAAAGTGGCTAATGAAATTCAATACTTCAAAATGTAAGGTAATGAGAATGGGTACAAGTGCAAGAAGGCCCAAGCTTGACTACTCGGTGGCTGGAGTACAACTTCAAGAGACAGAAAATGAGAGAGACCTAGGAGTAAACATACTGGCAGATTTGTCTCCAGAAATACATATAAATGGCATAGTAAGGGCAGCATATGCATTCTTATCAAATGTAAGGGTAGCCTTCAGGCACATGGACAAGGAAATGTTCAGAAATATTTATGTAACCTATGTGAGGCCAAAACTCGAATATGCAGCCCCCTTTTGGAATCCGCACTTGAAAAAGCACATAGCTAAGCTTGAAAAAGTTCAAAGACATGCCACGAAACTGGTGCCAGAAATACGCAATCTCAGTTATGATGAGAGGCTGAGGGAATTAGACTTACCATCACTCGAAGCTAGAAGAGTAAGGGGGGATATGGTGACAGTCTTTAAATTCCTTCATGGTTATGATAGAGTGGATAGGGATCGATATTTCGATATGGCTGGCTCTAGAACTAGAGGTCATAGTTTGAAGCTTCGTAAGAAAACTTCTTTGCAGGATGTAAGGAAATACTTTTTCAGTGTAAGAGTAGTTGATAATTGGAATTGGCTAAGCGAGGAGGTAGTTAATGCTATCTCAATCCATAGTTTTAAGGACAGGTATGATAAGTATCACTAAGTCTAAAATGGAACCGATCAGGAGACGGGAAGATACGAGTTTTGGGCTCTTTCCCGTAAACACAATTAGGTAATCACAATTAGGTAATCACACAGGTCATAGTTTGAAGCTTCGTAAGAAAACTTCTTCGCAGGATGTAAGGAAATACTTTTTCAGTGTAAGAGTAGTTGATAATTGGAATTCGCTAAGCGAGGAGGTAGTTAATGCTATCTCAATCCATAGTTTTAAGGACAGGTATGATAAGTATCACTAAGTCTAAAATGGAACCGATCAGGAGACGGGAAGATACGAGCTTTGGGCTCTTTCCCGTAAACACAATTAGGTAATCACACACCCACACACACACACACACCCATATTTCTTTTGTGAGAAATATGGGAAGATAGTAGATTGCTGCATACCTGTCACCAAAGTAGGTGTAATTCATACCAGAGAGAAATGGTTCGATAATGGGTGTAAAAGAGCTAAGGAGTGGAGAGACAAATGCTGGAAAAGGTATAGGAGGAGAAAAAACATAAATGCCTGGCAAACCTACTAAAGAGCAAGAAATGACTACCTAAGTAAAAGGAGAGAGGCAGAGAGAGACTATGAGAGGGACATCACCAGGAAGGCTAAAGAAAATCCCAAGCTTTTCCACAGCTTTATCAGAGGAAAACTGAAGGTAAAAGAACAGGTTTTAAGGCTAAAGAGAGCGGATGGAAGCATCACTGAGAGAGATGAAGAGATCTGCAAAGAATTGAACAAGGAGTTTCAGTCAGTATTTACAGTAGAAAATACCCCACCCCCTCAGATTGCAGTGATAGAAGCTCAAGGGCCGGTATTAGAGAACATCAACCTTACAGCCACGGAGGTATGCAAAGCGCTGATGGATTTAGATGTTCATAAAGCTACAGGTCCCGATGACATATCCCCTCATGTGCTTAAAAAATGCGCAAACACAATATCAGTGGCACTAAGTATCATATTTAAGGAGTCACTGGAGTCGGGGGAGATTCCAAGATGCTGGAAACAAGCAAATGTGATACCTATCTTCAAAAAGGGAAGGAGGGATACGGCTCTGAACTATAGACCAGTTTCCTTGACCAGCATAGTTTGCAAACTTATGGAGAAACTACTAAGGAAACATATCTCTCTACACTTGGAATCCTTCAACTTTTTGTCAGTGAGGCAACATGGCTTCAGAGAAGGTAGATCAACAGTAACAAACTTATTAGAATTTTATGATTAGGTAAGCCAAATCTTACAGGAAAGAGAGGGCTGGGCAGATTGCATATTCCTAGACTTCCAGAAAGCGTTTGACACTGTTCCACATGGGAGACTTATTAGGAAGCTGCAATCAATGGCTAGAATAGGTGGAAATGTTTTGGAATGGATAAAAACTTACTTAGAAGAAAGGGAACAGAGGGTTAGAGTAAGACACTCAGTGTCTGAATGGAGAAGAGTTAGTAGTGGAGTTCCACAGGGTTCAGTTTTAGGGCCACTTTTGTTCCTTGTATATGTAAATGACCTACCAGAGTCTGTAAATTCATTCATGAATATGTTTGCAGATGATGCAAAGATTGTGAAGAAAGTAAAAAACGAGAACAATGGTAGAGAACTTCAGGAGGATCTAAATAATCTGCATGAGTGGTCAGAAAAGTGGCTAATGAAATTCAATACTTCAAAATGTGAGGTAATGAGAATGGGTACAAGTGCAAGAAGGCCCAAGCTTGACTACTCGGTGGCTGGAGTATAACTTCAAGAGACAGAAAATGAGAGAGATCTAGGAGTAAACATACTGGCAGATTTGTCTCCAGAAATACATATAAATGGCATAGTAAGGGCAGCATATGCATTCTTATCAAATGTAAGGGTAGCCTTCAGGCACATGGACAAGGAAATGTTCAGAAATATTTATGTAACCTATGTGAGGCCAAAACTCGAATATGCAGCCCCCTTTTGGAATCCGCACTTGAAAAAGCACATAGCTAAGCTTGAAAAAGTTCAAAGACATGCCACGAAACTGGTGCCAGAAATACGCAATCTCAGTTATGATGAGAGGCTGAGGGAATTAGACTTACCATCACTCGAAGCTAGAAGAGTGAGGGGGGATGTGGTGACAGTCTTTAAATTCCTTCATGGTTATGATAGAGTGGATAGGGATCGATATTTTGATATGGCTGGCTCTAGAACTAGAGGTCATAGTTTGAAGCTTCGTAAGAAAACTTCTTTGCAGGATGTAAGGAAATACTTTTTCAGTGTAAGAGTAGTTGATAATTGGAATTGGCTAAGCGAGGAGATAGTTAATGCTATCTCAATCCATAGTTTTAAGGACAGGTATGATAAGTATCACTAAGTATAAAATGGAAGCGATCAGGAGACGGGAAGATACGAGCTTTGGGCTCTTTCCCGTAAACACAATTAGGTAATCACAATTAGGTAATCACACACACAAGGCCAAAACTCGAATATGCAACCCCCTTTTGGAATCCACACTTGAAAAAGCACATAGCTAAGCTTGAAAAAGTTCAGAGACATGCCACGAAGCTGGTGCCAGAAATACGCAATCTCAATTATGACGAGAGGCTGAGGGCATTAGACTTACCATCACTCGAAGCTAGAAGAGTGAGGGGGATATGGTGACAGTCTTTAAATTCCTTCATGGTTATGATAGAGTGGATAGGGATCGATATTTTGATATGGCTGGCTCTAGAACTAGAGGTCATAGTTTGAAGCTTCGTAAGAAAACTTCTTTGCAGGATGTAAGGAAATACTTTTTCAGTGTAAGAGTAGTTGATAATTGGAATTCGCTAAGCGAGGAGGTAGATAATGCTATCTCAATCCATAGTTTTAAGGACAGGTATGATAAGTATCACTAAGTATAAAATGGAACCGATCAGGAGACGGGAAGATACGAGCTTTGGGCTCTTTCGCGTAAACACAATTAGGTAATCACAATTAGGTTATCACATATATATATATATATATATATATATATATATATATATATATATATATATATATATATATATATATATATATATATATATATATAGACTGATAGATAGACAGTCAGCTTAATTTAAAACAAACGGATGATAGGCTTCAATACAGATTTCCCTTACTAGTGAGGGAGGAATTACCTTTGATGGTGGACATCGGGAGAAATTTTACACCGGAGGATTACTTTTAACTTAATCCAAAATATATTTTTGAAGGACAAAAAATATCTGAAATCATATCATTGGCACCAGTCATCCGGCTATAACACACATCCTGGTGGAGCTAAGAATTCTTCAGGAGAGAGTTTTGAGTTAATGGGCAAAAATCATAAGTGGAATGACATGGTCAGCTAAAAGAAAAAGTTTAAACATTCCTCAAGTGGAGAGCAATGAACATGATGTGGGGGAGTTTTGTTCTACTATGGGGACTCAGTTTCTGAACTCGGTTAGGAGTTCACAGACATCCAAGAGACTAGAATTTTTAGTTGCACAACTTTCCGAATGAAACTCAGAAGTCAACTTTCTTTTAATTTTGGAAAGCATTAAAAAAAAAAGGATATGATGAGCACTTTTTCGATTCCCGGCAATGGATGCCAAGACCTGGGTCTCAATTCGAAGTAAAGCACCTCTGTCACGCAGGCAAAGTAGAATGGAGGACACTGCAATTGCAGAAACCGATACGACACGCTGTTAATAATGGGAAAAATTGAAGGCGCGAGCACACAAATAATGGGGTCCAAATATAAATCTACGGGATAAAATATAATCGTTTGATCGGGGTTGACAAACAACGTTTACGCTAACAAAAGGGTATGAACAACTTATTAATTGTTTGCAAGCATTGCCATAAAACACTTAATTTACAATAATGGAAAAGCATCTACAGGATAAATATGTAATCGTTTAATTACGGTTGACAAGAAACGTATACGCTACTAAAAGGAATGAAGAAATTATCAATTGCTTACGAGCATTGCTGTAAAACATTTTCTTTACTATGATAGAAAAGGATGAAATGTAATTAGAATTTGTTAGGAGAAGAGATATATCTTCCACGTGGCAGTGAGCAATCTTCTGAGGGTGAAATCTTTACCTGGACAGTTAAAATGAAAGTTTTTATTATCAATGTATAGCTGCACGATTTCTTCGTCCAGGAACTATATTTGGCATATGAGATTACAGTTAGGCATTAGACAAAAGTTTGTTATTATGGGAATGGGAATGAGCAAAATTGCTTAAGGACTTTTACCAGTAGTAATATTAAATGCATAGTTTCTCGAATTCCCAGTTTGCTTGGCCAAAGAGCTTTACCATACACTGTCTCTCATCATGTTTATGTCAAATGAATTCCTGCAAAGACACTCATGAAAATTTTCAGGCACGTGGTGAAGGCTGTAGTATGCTGGACTGGACAGACACTACATGCAGACACGGTTCCTGTTCGCCATCTGAGAGCGATCCAGCGCCAGTCTGGTGGAACTTCGACTTGGGCGAATCTGCAAGGTGACGAAGAGCAATATCTATTCCTAGTGGTAATAATAATAATAATAATAATAAACTTTATTTCCATTTTACAATGGGTATTCGTCAGCCAGGACAAGCCCCAACCCCCCACTGTGATGTCCACCCACAGCAGTTCCTGCCAGTAAACAGCTTAAACTCTCGGTCTTGGACGGGGACCGATCTTTCAACCTCGTGAATGCGAAGCCAGCGCGTTACCACTGTACTAAGCGAGTATGGCAGAGACGCAAGGGAGAGATAGTATTTTAGATGCAATAAGAGAAAGCAAATAAAGTAAACGAGAAAATATTTTATAGGAAAATGGGCTACTGGATCAGCATTCTCGGACATCGCGGGCGTAAATCTTTATTTTGAGAAAATGGGAATTTTTTTAATATTTAAATATTAATGAATGCCACTTAAATGTATCTAGACAAGCTAATGACTTATCAACAAGAGCAAGTTTATAAGAAAAATTATCAGCAAGAGCAATTTTATAATAAGAACATTTTGGAAAAATTTATTAATCAGATGCGTCAAAACACATGAGAGAGAAAAGCAGAGAAAAAGAAAGACTAACGCATTGTGATAACGCTTATATTAAATTTATCTCAAGTACAAGAATATTAAACTATATATATAACTACTTTCGAATGAATTAGGATATACAAATATATAATACTAGAAGTACTATGAATTTCAAATTATCATAATTTTACAAAATACAAGAAGTGAGGTTTCTCAGTAAAAGAAAAGAAACAAAATAAGGTTTAAAAGTTCGATAAATAACTAATAGGGCATTTACTGTATAATGAATCTATTTAATTTGAGCGGAATGCGCTATCACACATGAATACAACTAAATACAAGATTAAAGTTACTCGAATAATACATGAACTAATTTAATTACCAACGAGCTGCCAACAATGAATCTTCTAAAGAGAAATGTGAAACTGAGAGATCTTGGTGATAAGAGCTGTTTTAGCCACCCAATCCCTACTATTAAAGTTTGAATATGTCCTTCACGTGACAACAGTCAATCATCTTTTATTAGAAAGAGCTCAACAGTCAAGACATAGTCGAGCCTAGTGAGGAACGCCTATGATAAAGTACTTTAAAACGCAGTGAATTTAAAGCACATTCTTGCATGCCATATAGTAGCGACGGATTCCATTCATCTGCGCATGTGCCTTGATCTGTGCTCATGGGAGAACACAAAACTTGCCTTACCCCGACTCATGGTCTTCTTTTTACTCACTAACACATCGAATCTTTCCTTATAAATGCATTTGGCACGTGCAGTCTCTTCTCTAAGCAAATTCCAGTTATCAATTACCCTCCAATTTAAAAATTTCTTCCTTACCTCCCGTAAATGAACTTTCTTGCGAAGCTTCAAACTGTGTGTACTCGCATGTGTGTGAAATGGTGTAACGTCATTTGGTTGACTTTAATCATTAAAAAAAAATTCGAAATAAAAAAGCTGAAAATATATATAATGAAATGACTGATCGATTCTGAACTTTCTTCCTGTAGTTTACTTATACGACCCTTCCACTCATCCCATTATGTCCCGTTTTCATGAGAATAGGTTTCAGATTTATCAAAGAAACAGTCAATGATTCAGCTTTTTATGTTCTGAGGCAAAATTTATATTTCTGCAGACAAACTAACGTAAAGAAATAAGTAGAAAGAGATTGCTAGTTATTAGAGGGTGTTTTTGAGGCCTCCATTTTTTGCACCCTCTTACAGCCACGAAAATGTATTCCCTGGCCATAACTATAATTCTCTTATTTTAGTTATACTCTGCTGAGCCAGAACTCGATCAGATAAACGTCTGTTCGATAGCGGATATCCCTTCACTAGGGATGCACGAAGTACACGCGTACTCTCTAGCTGCCTGGGAAGACAGGGGCTAGGAGTTGAAAGGAATGGACGAATGGATGCTGAAGTAAGTCATAGAGTGAAGGAAGTGAGTAAATGTTTAGGTGGGTTGAAAAGTATGATGAGAAGTAGCTATTTAGGAAACAATGCAAAGAGGAGGATATATAAAGGTGTGATTGTACCAACAGCATTGTATGGAGCAGAGACCTGGAATGCAAGAGAGGATGAAAAGAAGTTTAATGTAAGAGATGATGTGTTTGAGAAGTATAATTGGTGTACCTAAAATAGACAGAGTGAGTAATGAGGAGGTCAGGCAGAGAACAAGTGTTGAAAGAAAGCTGTCGGATAGATTAGAGCAGAGAGTATTGAGTTGGGTTGGACACATGGTAAGGATGAGTGACGAACAAATAGCGAAGAGAGTGTGGAGTGCAGAAGTGGTTGGATTACAGCCAAGAGGGAGATCTAGAATGAGATGGATGGATGGTGTGAATAGGGCTTTGGACGAACGTGGAATGTCAGTGAAGCAGGGAGGAGAGCATGCAAGATATAGGAAGGAGTGGAGGAAGATTGTGCATATGTGGCGCAGGCCAAGGGGAATTCTCGCAACTGTTAGCTTAGTAATATGTGATGGACGGGTGTGAGAGGAGTTGATGCGGATGTCAGGCCTCACTGTAAAATATCCTTGCCTGCATGCCTTGTGAATTACCTAAGCAGGGTGGTAGGGGGAAAATGTGGAAACCATTTATCCACAAGAAGCTAAGAGGAGTGGTTGAGGTATGTGTGGATCGAGGTGAATGTGTGTTTCTTGGGTCGGCCAAGAAACACACATTCACTATCTGTATACATGGCCTTATTCTCCCTTAAAAGGGGGAATGGGGCCATGTATACAGATAGCTAGAACTTTCAATTATATATATACATATATATATATATATATATATATATATATATATATATATATATATATATATATATATATATATATATATATATATATACTATAAATTAATTTATAAATAAAATAAAAGATACATGAATATAATATTAAAAATGAACCAGTTATCAATACCTCAGATAATAAATACATAAGCAAATACATCAAAAAAATTCTCGTATGTATATACAAATAAATATTAAATATGTAATCAAAACTAATATATATACATACATATATATATATATATATATATATATATATATATATATATATATATATATATATATATATATATATATATATATATATATATATATATATTTTTTTTTTTTTTTTTTTTTTTTTTTTTTTTTTCCAACACCAGGACAGACAAAGAGTGTTGCCCTCATTGGGCTTGGGCGCGAAAAATGAAAATAAAGCAAAGAGAAACAAATAAGGAATGTTGTGACTTGTCAGATATGAAGAGATAATATCAGATTAGTAATGAATATTCAAGAATATTCTGTGTTGATGTAAGCATAGAAAGAGAACTGAAGGAAGACTTAACATCGAACTGTCCTGGACAGTGCTATTTAAGTACAATAGACCTTAAGCTGTAGTATCGCAGATGGTGGGTGGTGCCACGGGCCAGCCTATCATATAAATACATGTGTGTGTGTGTGTGATTACCTAATTGTGATTACCTAATTGTGTTTACGGGAAAGAGCCCAAAGCTCGTATCTTCCCGTCTCCTGATCGGTTCCATTTTTAGACTTAGTGATACTTATCATACCTGTCCTTAAAACTATGGATTGAGATAGCATTAACTACCTCCTCGCTTAGCGAATTCCAATTATCAACTACTCTTACACTGAAAAAGTATTTCCTTACATCCTGCAAACAAGTTTTCTTCCGAAGCTTCAAACTATGTCCTCTAGTTCTAGAGCCAGCCATATCGAAATATCGATCCCTATCCACTCTATCATAACCATGAAGGAATTTAAAGACTGTCACCATATCCCCCCTTACTCTTCTAGCTTCGAGTGATGGCAAGTCTAATTCCCTCAGCCTCTCATCATAACCGAGATTGCGTATTTCTGGCACCAGTTTCGTGGCATGTCTTTGAACTTTTTCAAGCTTAGCTATGTGCTTTTTCAAGTGCGGATTCCAAAAGGGGGCTGCATATTCGAGTTTTGGCCTCACATAGGTTACATAAATATTTCTGAACATTTCCTTGTCCATGTGCCTGAAGGCTACCCTTACATTTGATAAGAATGCATATGCTGCCCTTACTACGCCATTTATATGTATTTCTGGAGACAAATCTGCCAGTATGTTTACTCCTAGATCTCTCTCATTTTCTGTCTCTTGAAGTTGTACTCCAGCCACCGAGTAGTCAAGCTTGGGCCTTCTTGCACTTGTACCCATTCTCATTACCTTACATTTTGAGGTATTGAATTTCATTAGCCACTTTTCTGACTACTCATGCAGATTATTTAGATCCTCCTGAAGTTCTCTACCATTGTTCTCGTTTTTTACTTTCTTCACAATCTTTGCATCATCTGCAAACATATTCATGAATGAATTTACAGACTCTGGTAGGTCATTTACATATACAAGGAACAAAAGTGGCCCTAAAACTGAACCCTGTGGAACTCCACTACTAACTCTTCTCCATTCAGACACTGAGTGTCTTACTCTAACCCTCTGTTCCCTTCCTTCTAAGTAAGTTTTTATCCATTCCAAGACATTTCCACCTATTCTAGCCATTGATTGCAGCTTCTTAATAAGTCTCCCATGTGGAACAGTGTCAAACGCTTTCTGGAAGTCTAGGAATATGCAATCTGCCCAGCCCTCTCTTTCCTGTAAGATTTGGCTTACCTCATCATAAAATTCTAATAAGTTTGTTACTGTTGATCTTCCTTCTCTGAAGCCATGTTGCCTCACTGACAAAAAGTTGAAGGATTCCAAGTGAAGAGAGATATGTTTCCTTAGTAGTTTCTCCATAAGTTTGCAAACTATGCTGGTCAAGGAAACTGGTCTATAGTTCAGAGCCGTATCCCTCCTTCCCTTTTTGAAGATAGGTATCACATTTGCTTGTTTCCAGCATCTTGGAATCTCCCCCGACTCCAGTGACCTCCTTAAATATGATACTTAGTGCCACTGATATTGTGTTTGCGCATTTTTTAAGCACATGAGGGGATATGTCATCAGGACCTGTAGCTTTATGAACATCTAAATCCATCAGCGCTTTGCATACCTCTGTGGCTGTAAGGTTGATGTTCTCTAGTACCGGCCCTTGAGCTTCTATCACTGCAATCTGAGGGGGTGGGGTATTTTCTACTGTAAATACTGACTGAAACTCCTTGTTCAATTCTTTGCAGATCTCTTCGTCCGTCTCAGTGATGCTTCCATCCGCTCTCTTTGGCCTTAAAACCTGTTCTTTTACCTTCAGTTTTCCTCTGATAAAGCTGTTGAAAAGCTTGGGATTTTCTTTAGCCTTCCTGGTGATGTCCCTCTCATAATCTCTCTCTGCCTCTCTCCTTTTACTTAGGTAGTCATTTCTTGCTCTTTTGTAGGTTTGCCAGGCATTTATGCTTTTTCTCCTCCTATACCTTTTCCAGCATTTGTCTCTCCACTCCTTAGCTCTTTTACACCCATTATCGAACCATTTCTCTCTGGCATGAATTACACCTACTTTGGTGACAGGTATGCAGCAATCTACTATCTTCCCATATTTCTCACAAAAGATGTCATACATTTCTTGTACAGATTTGTTGTAAAATAAGGTTCTCCAGTCAATAACTGCAAAAAGCTCATTCATTTTGATGTAATCTCCTTTCGGATAGTTCCTCCTCATGTCCTCAGTGCCTCTACTCTCAGGAAGAATGTCTTCAATGATATACTCCATCAACAACACACAGTGGTCACTCTTTCCAATTGGTGGTTCATACTCAATATTTTCAATATCCAACACATTATCTGTGAACACCAGATCAAGTAGTGATGGCTCATCCCCACCCCTGGCTCTTGTTGGTTCCATTACATGTTGGTGTAGGAAATTCCCTTGTACGCAATCTAGGAATCTTGCCCCAAATGAGTCCTCACCACTGTGTGGGTCAAGATTTATCCAATCTATCTCTTTATGATTAAAGTCTCCCATAATCAAAATCCTACATTTTTTCTCCCGCGCCATGTTAACAACTGAGTTTATGACTTCAATCGTACCTATATGACTTTCCTCATAAATTTCAAGCCTATTTTGGTTCCTTGGTGAGTTGTATACAACAGTTATTATAATGCTCTCTGACCCAGTATTTATGCGAGCAACAAGAAATTCCCTGAACTCACTTTCTATAGCCAAGTTTATTTCTTCAACTTGAATCCTCTCACTTATGAGCAGTGCTATCCCTCCACCAGTCCTCTCAGATCTTTCGACCCTTAGTATTCTGAAGCCCTTAGGAAAAACTGTGACACTGTTTATGTCCTCACTCAACTTAGTCTCTGTAATTGCTACTATATCTGCCTTACTGTTGTGAATCCTATCTTTTAATTCTACTGCCTTACCAGCTAATCCATCAGCATTTGTGTATAACAATCTTAATGAGGCCCCATCCCCTGATCTTCTGTCATTATCTTCTTTATCTCCCCTTTGTCTGGAAGTATTCTGTAACGAAAATTTTTCTTCTCTTCTTCATTTCTTTCATCATTTAACCTTCTTGCCTCTTGCAACAAGTTTTTGATCTTTCCCATCTCTTCCTGTGTTCTGTATCGTCTAATGAACACTTCTTTGCATTCTTGAAGGTCTTTTAGACTTTTTTTTCTCAACAATATTTCCCTACATGTCTCCCCTCTCTCAAAGGTTACTTTTGTTGGTCTCGGCTTTCCTTCCCTCGAATATTTACCTAGTTGGTGTATGTTTACAATATCCTCAGGACCACATACTACTCCAAGCTTTCTTATCAGGTCTACAACGTTAGCTTTATTTTCTTCAAGTCTCCCCTGCCATGTTGGCTCCTGGGATTCACTTATGCCTGAGATTACCACTGTCTTCTCCTTATCAAGTGCCTGTCTGATGAGTGGGTTTGCCCTTTCCATCACAACGTCTTTCATTTTTTCGATTACTGTCTCTTTATAGTCAACTGTTTGTATGTTTTCCAGTGCCACCACCTTTACAGCCTCTTTTACTGCCACATTCCCCTTTAGTGCATCAGCAAAGGACGTTTTCATGGCATCATTTTCCATATTCAGCTCCTGGAACTCTTTTCTGAACTGTTCAATGTTTTCCTTAATCTGAACATTCCAAGCAGCAATCTCGTCTCTCTCAGAAGAGAGCAGTGAACTAACATCTAATTCCTTTAGGTTGTCATTTAGCTGTTTGTTTTTATCTTCTTGTTTAGAAATTCTAGATTCTAGTTGACTCTTTTCCCCTTCCAGCTTCTTTATTCTTTTTTCTAGTTCCTTTCTCTCCTGCCCTTGTGCTTTATTTGCTTCCTCCAAAGATCTTATTTGTTCTCTGAGTGTTTCATTCTCTCTCATTTCTCCATCCATATTCCGAATTTTATCATCAAGGCTTGTAACCATTTCCTCTAACTTCTTGATTCTCTGTTTAAGTCCTCTGATGACTACCCCTTCTCCCGACCCATGGGTGGGAGAGGTTTGGGACAGAGATGGCTTCATTTTTATGTTCTCCCTCTCACAGAATATAGAAAGAAGACGAGAAAGAGGAAAAGAAAAAAGAAAAGAGAAAACTTCTAATTTACCTTCACACAGAATTTTTATATCTCCATATAAGTGCTATTTAGTGACTCAGTTTGTCTCCTTTCTGGTAACACACATCTTAACTTAAAAACTTGACCATGGTAATTTAAGTATAAAAAGAAAAACAAAAACAAAAGTCAAACCTGAAGGAAAATTCGAATTTGTGTTCGAGGTGGCACCCACCTGTTTCTGTTATATATTCTTCCTAACTGATAAACTGACTTGCTAACCAAGATATGTTATCACGGGATTTAGACTTTACATTTAACTCAATATATATACAAAATAACAAAATAGCAAAAGAGAAAGCTAAAAGAAAAGCAAAAAAAATGAAGAAAATAGGACTGCTGTACTACTTGGCAACTTAACTCAGTACTGTTGACAGGTGGGTATTTGGTAATTTTTTTTTCTTTTATTATTCAATTTTTTCGTGTATCAAACTAACTAACTAGTTAATATAAATGGGAAGGATACTGATTTTAACAATATATAGAACCACAGGATCAGGTAAAACGGCTTAAGAGCTTTCCCCAGTTTACACAAAAAATTAGGTAATGTGGTGTGATGGCTCCACGTCTGGCAACTCTTCTAGATTTCCCTCAAGGCAGAAACTGGACGGCAGCTTCTCTCTCTTCCTCACGAAAAAGTTCTCAATTTTTTTCCTTTAATATGAACAGTCTCGTCTTACAACAAATATTAGTTTTTGTACTCACAATACTCTGCACGATTTCAGATTTATGGAAATTATGGTAAAGTTTTTCACTAAGCACTTAAGTCACTCGAAACAGTTAAAAATTTAAGAGGAGCAATTCCGTGTGTCACTGAACGCGCGGTGTGTGTGTGTGTGTGTGAGTGTGTGTGTGTGTGTGTGTGTGTGTGTGTGTGTGTGTGTGTGTGTGTGTGTGTGGTGTGTGTGTGTGTGTGTGTGTACGAAAATGCATAAACAAAAATAACTAGTATGTAAACAAGATATACACAACAAGCTAACATTCTTTCAAATATACAAATATTCATAAAAGCAACTTCATAAGAAAAGCACATAAGGAGTAACTTAGACATAAATATGTAAAATTTCTTCCTATTGTTAGTGGTCAGTGACTAATCCTAAAATAGAAGCAATGATTATCAAATTACCTTATTCATATCACACACACACACACACACACACACACACACACACACACACACACACACACACAAATATATATATATATATATATATATATATATATATATATATATATATATATATATATATATATATATATATATATATATATATATATATATATTTATATCCCTCAAATATTGGGTTAATCGCCAATACCCCTCTCTCGACAACCATTCAACTTTTACATCCACTCGAAGCCAAATTTTAAAATTGTATTCTTGCAGTTGAGGCCGCGTAGCTCATTGGTAGAACGTGCGAGTCGGGAAGCAACCAACAAGGGTCCAAGCACACCGCGAACCGTTAGGAATGGGATCTAGTCTTAGTCTCTCCTCCCGCTCCAACTTGTATATGTCCACTCCAATTCGTTGGAACTAATTGTGACACAACACGGTGAACACTTTCGACTATGTTAGAGAGAGAGAGAGAGAGAGAGAGAGAGAGGAGAGAGAGAGAGAGAGAGAGAGAGAGAGGTTATACTGATTTGTTCCGGTTTTACGTCACGGACTCCCTTTTCTACCAAGGGCTAGGACGGTTGCCTTCTTGCGAAGGACTTGTTTTGGCAGATGTAATCCTTACCCTGAGTGCATGACCTTGCTAACCTCAGACCGTGACGGGACGCGAACCCTCGATCTGACGCCTCAGAGTCGCGGACGCTACCGCTTGAGCCACTGTGACTACAGAGAGGCTATACTGAGTAGACGTTAAATACTATCTTCTATCGTAGTCATTATGATAATTAGATGATGCTGATGATGATTTTCAGAGAGAGGAATTGTATGAGGAAAAGAATGACGTTATTGGGGAAAAGATAGATGAATTAGAAGAATAAGAGGAGTTAGAAGATGATGACGAATACGATGAATTCCAGTAGAGAAAATGATAATAAGCATCAAAGGGAACAGCTGGAGGAGGAAGATGATGAGGGTGTTGATGAGGACTAACGGGGGCATAACCTGGCGGGACTTATGATGATGATTTAGATCACATAGAGGATGTGGGGAGAGGCAGGAGGAAGTGGAGGAGTTGAAGAGCAAGAACGGGTGCATTACCTGATGGTAATGATCATTATGATGACTATCATAATGATGAGGATTTTATGGAGAATATGCGAAGAGGAAGGTGGTCATCTCATCTCACTGAGGAGACGCGGGACCATAAGCTGGCATTGATAATATTTATGAAAATGATGATGACGATGATGATGACGATAATGATAAAGATGATGATGCTCGGGATATTTAAAATTGGGAGGGGAGGAAGAGATTGGTAGAGGAGGAGGAAATGGAATGAGAACATTACCTGATGATAAATATAGTCATAATGATGATGATAATGACAAATAAGCAGGAAGAGCGTGAACGCTAGCTAATGGTAACGATAATTACGATAATGATAATGGTGATGACGAAAATGGCCATTGGAAGGAGGAGGAGGTGTGAAAGAATTAGTTTGTGAGGATGGTGATGATGATGATGATGATGATAATAATCTGAGAGGATTGGGGGGGATAATGAGGACGAGCGCATGAGCTAATAATAAGAGAACGATCTTTGAGAAGGGAAAAGAGAAAAACAACAATGAAAAAGAGGATGATAAGGAAGACTTGGAGGAGGACGGGGAGGGGGGAGGGCTAGGAGGAGGAAAGGGATCAATTAGCTGTTGAAGAAGAGGAAGAAAAGGAGATTTAGAAGTTGGTAATAATGCTAAGGAGGAAAAGACAGAGAAGTAGGATGAGGATAAAGAACAGGTTTGGAGGAGGCATACTGTGAGGATATGGAGGATCAGAAACAGAAATTGGAGGAAAACTTATATTGATGACGACAATGATTATGAGGGTGAGGATAAAAAAAAAGAGAGGGAGGAATAAGAGGAAGAGGATCAGAACAAAGTCCTGAGTAGCAATACCTGATGATGGTGATGAGGAAGAGGACTAAGATCAAACCAGGATCTGGAGGGGGATAAATTGATGATGGTGAGGAGGAGGAGGAGGAGGAGGAGGAGGAAGAGATTAAAATAATAAAGAGCGTAATGATGAGGTGGATAATGACGGTCAGAAAAAAGGAGAGAGGAGACGGGATGGAGGAGAGAGAAAAGAAGACAAATAAATTTGTGTACGTCAATTGAGGTTTAATTACGTACAGAAAGCTTTTTTATTGTTTATATTATTATTAATGCTGCTTCGATCCGTTTAGCAGAATTACTCAACTAGTGGAGACGACTAGTGAAGAGATGCGACCCCATATGAAAATGGGAACGCAAATAGAGGAAGAATAAGAAGATTTGTGCGTATAAAAGACTGTAAAGGTATTTCAGTATTTAAAGAGAGAGAGAGAGAGAGAGAGAGAGAGAGAGAGAGAGAGAGAGAGGGGGGGTTATATTTGTACCTCTCTCTCTCTCTCTCTCTCTCTCTCTCTCTCTCTCTCTGTACACACACACACACACACAGAAAGCGATATATATATATATATATATATATATATATATATATATATATATATATATATATATATATATATATATATATATATATATATATATATATATATATATATATATATATATATATATATAGAGAGAGAGAGAGAGAGAGAGAGAGAGAGAGAGAGAGAGAGAGAGAGAGAGAGAGAGAGAGAGAGAGAGAGAGAGAAATCACAGTCGCTTATTGTCAAGAACATCAAATCATCAGTTTTCTATTTCTTTGTGCAAAATCTCTCTCTCTCTCTCTCTCTCTCTCTCTCTCTCTATATATATATATATATATATATATATATATATATATATATATATATATATATATATATAGAGAGAGAGAGAGAGAGAGAGAGAGAGAGAGAGAGAGAGAGAGAGAGAGAGAGAGAGAGAGAGAGAGAGACTCAACATACGTATGATTTCCTTAAATGATTTACGCATTTATAATAATAATAATAATAATAATAATAATAATAATAATAATAATAATAATAATCAGCATCATCATCATCATCATAAGCTATATACATGAGCTATTTTCTTTTTATAAGGAAAGTGACTGAGCCAAGGCAAAATACTCTTGACTCTTTGGGAAGAGAAATTACTGAAGTGGAGATTCCTAATCCCCTCGCTCCGCCCCATTTAGTCGACTCTGACGACACGCAGGAGAAGACAGAGGAAGTATTATTATTATTATTATTATTATTATTATTATTATTATTGTTGTTGTTGTTGTTGTTGTTGTTGTTATTATTATTATTATCATTATTAGTAGTAGTAGTAGTAGTAGTAGTAGTAGTAGTAGTAGTAGTAGTAGTATACTCTTCTAAAATTTGCTTGACATATATGCTCCTATGTAAGTATTAGTTTGATTTGTGAAAATGAAACGCTTATTGTTGCACTACGGGAACCTAAGGACGCGTACAAGCTGTCATTACGATTGTTATATTTCAAGCATCTGAAGCGTGGATTGCGAGAAATGCCATTTATGTCACATTAAGGCTTACAATCTCTGCATTGCACGATTGATCGAGAGAGAGAGAGAGAGAGAGAGAGAGAGAGAGAGAGAGAGAGAGAGAGAGAGAGAGAGAGAGAGAGGCGGCTATTACGCAATACATAATGCCCCTCCCTTCACTGGCGTACGTGTTTTTCTTCATTCATTTCCCACCAATTGAAAAAAAAATATATACATATATAGTTTGGCTCTTATCCATCTATATGATTAGTTCATCATCATACATCACGCGGGGTACGAAATGGCACTTCTTACCTCTAGGAGGCCTATTTTTGGATCTTAAGGCGACTGTGTTGTTTAATTGCTTACTGAAGAGGGGATGATGAAATATACTGATTACATTTTACTTTATCAGATAATAAGATATCCCACAGTGAAGAGAGACTGATAAGCCGGCCGCTGCATACTCTGACTACATTCAAAACACAGATAAGATATATTTTACGTCCTGTTTTCCTGTTGATTAGAGGTCGTCTTATCACTTATTCATAATTAACTAATCATAACAAATAGGAAAATGAGAGATTTTATTCATCTGAACATAAGTAAAAGAGACCTCTTCATGAGTCAGCCAACCCCAGAACAGATATATTTAAGCTCCTCCCACTTTCACGAAGTATAATAGCAGGGCAGTGGCACGTTTACCGACATAACTCAACAAGCTTCCATCGCTTCAACATTTATACAAAGAGGAGTGTTCTTTTTATTAGTAGACAGACCTCTCTTACGTCCTCTGTAGTTGGACACTTCATTATTTTAACATGAAGTTGATACTCTTATTAATAACTTTAGCAACAGCTGTGGAGTGTTCTCGAGTGTTGATGATTCTTCCGCTTGGCTCTGCTTCTCATAAAAACATCATGACACCCATGGCAGAGGCCTTGGGTAGCCGTGGACATCAGGTGACCATTGCATCGCTTCATGCAAGTTCCTCCAATGCCTCAAAGTCCTATATCGATCTAGTGGCAGCTAATGCATGGAATACCATTAAGAAAGTTACCGGAGAATTCGACGTCTTCAAGATGAGAGAAGGAGGCAAGGACGTCAATTCACAAGTGATGAAAAAGGTGCTTCGTCATCTGCCTGAATATTGTGATGCTTTCTTACGCGATCCTGGTGTACAAGCTGCTTGGAACACCAAGCCTGACCTCATTCTATTGCCAGCTTTCATGAATGAATGTGGATTAGCCCTTGTACACAAATTTAAGGTGCCATTTATGTATGTGACTACTTCTGGTCTTACTCCATGGACTGCTGATCTTTTGGGAAATCCTGAACATCCTGCATACGTTCCTAACCAGTATCTTTCTTATGGAGATCACATGAATCTTTGGGAAAGAACTGTGAACACACTAGTCAGGTAAGCCTTGTTCTAATATTATATTCAAAACTTATCATATCTAAACACTACAAATACTAAAAATACTAGACTTCTTCATAGTATTAAGTCATCATTACCAATTAGATTTAGTACTAAAGCAATAAATTATATTCTAGTACCTAAATCTACATTTGTTTTCATCAACAGGTTCATCACGCCATACCTTCGAAGGAATTTTGTCCTTAATCGTGTAGAAGGCGTTGTCCAAAAATTCTTGGGAGACCAAACAGTATCTATGTCAGATCTCGAGAGAAATGTTTCCATGGTATTGGTAAATTCTCATTATTCTTTGGGCCACCCAAGGCCTCTCCTACCTAATGTCGTGGAAGTAGGTGGAATGCACTGCAGGGACCCACGCCCAATACAAGATCCTGAGCTCAAGCACTTTTTGGATTCGTCTCCTGTTCCAGTAGTCTTCTTCAGCCTTGGGTCATCCATACGAAGTGAACAGCTACCAGATGCATTACGCCATGCCTTGGTCACTGCCTTCTCTCGCCTTCCATATCGTATTGTGTGGAAATGGGAGGGTGCTGCTATAAATGATCTTCCAGCTAATGTTCTCACTCGATCATGGATGCCCCAACAAGATCTTCTTGGCCATCAGAATGTAAAAGCTTTCTTGACTCATGGGGGACTGCTCTCAATGCAAGAAGCAGTTTATCATAATGTACCAATCGTAGGGCTACCTCTCATGAGCGACCAACACCTTAATGTACGCCAGGCAGTTACACTGGGTTTAGGCCGTGAACTGACTCTTGAAAAATTGACCTCAGATGCTATTACAAAGGCCATTATGGCTGTTATTGAAGACGATACTTATCGCCTCGAAGTACAAAAGCGATCGATGTTATTCAGAGATCAAGAAACCTCTTCCTTAGACCGAGCCATTTATTGGATTGAACATGTTCTCCGCCACGGTGGAGCATCTCACCTCAGATCAGCAGCAGCAAACATGCCTCTCCATCAGTACATGCTTTTAGATGTAGCAGCTGTTCTCCTTGCATCTTCTATCATTCTTCTGCTTCTTCTGAAATGGATATTAATGGCAACAGCTCGGTCCCTTCGAGTATGTCTCCGAAAGGTTGCTGGCAAGGTGCTCAAGCTAGTTCAGACACACTCAAAGACAATGTAAAATTTTGGAATTTAAGAGAACCCTCTCTGAATCTCACCCATTGAGCGATTCTTCATAAGAAGCCTCACCTGATGCATCTAAAAATCCTATTCACGCCTCATGTGTATATATAACATTATACTCTCACTTCTAGTCAATGATTTCTTTTTTGCAGTTACTCTGAGCAGCTCTCGTTCATGAAACGTTTGGGGCATCTTCAAGAATATGTATTTTGAGCATCTTCTACACTATCTCAGTTGTCTTTCATAATTAATATATAATGCAAAGAAAAGAAATACTCTGATCTGAAGCTTTTAGCTATCTATTTTTGTACTTTTAAAATTAAATAAAACTTTAAAATTAAATAAAACTTTATAATTTTAAAAGGAGTTTTGGTGTTTCCTCCGCATTTTGACTTAAACAGAAGTAAATAAATAAAAAAAAATGCATAAACCAATAAAAGGGAATTCCAAGCACATTATGGTAGTCGAAAGTACACAGAAGATACTGAAATTCAAAGTAAATATATTTCTACAACAGAAAAAAGAACTATGACCAGTTCCAATACCAATAATATATAAATAGATAAAAGAAATGAAAAAAGTTATAAAACGACTAAGCAATTGCAAGTCATTAGACATCAGTAGTTTTTCATGAAACAAAAAAGTATAAAATTTCTATTTTAACGAAACGAGCAGAATCAAAATAGATTTCGTTGCAGTGTTAAGATAAGAAAAGATACACGTCCGTTATTCGTAGTATTCACATAAATAGAAAACTAAATCCTATTCCTTTGTGACATTTAACAAAGTGGGAAAAATAGATGGATAGTTTTGGCAGTCTATGGGAAACACATATTTCCGTTCCCTGGTGCTTTTTTTCCGAAATTCTGAAAATTGCTTCAAAGCTTTTCATAACGGAGAAATAAGAAATTCTATGTTCTGGCAGTTTTTACAAAATGAGGAAAAGTATATTTCTATCTATTGGTACAATATAACAACATGAGAGCAACAAATTTCTATACTTTGGTTTTTACGAGAAAAAAAATGCCTATGCCTTGGCAGTTATTAAGAAATTAAAATATATAAATAACTATTTTCTAAAATTATAAAGTAAAACTATTTTCATGGAGGCTTAAAAAATAGAAAAACAACTTTTATTCCTTGGCGCTTTTAATATATGAGGCAATATAAATACATATTCCTTGGTCGAATTAACCAAATGAGACATTTTTTTCGTCCACCCATGTCAAGTTTTCAAGTGATTTAAGATAAAATTATCACAAAAGCCAAGCAAAGAAATAAATCAAACAACGCAAAACTAATACAAAAGAGAAACACATACACAAACAAATAAATACATATGAATAAAAAGAATACTATTTTAAAAATGATTAATTATTACCTCAGAAACCCATATTCCGAATTTCTTTTCTAAATCATAAAATTCAATTTCACACTAAACATTATCTTAATGATATTATAGGCAAGAAATATACAAATAAGTAAATAAAATAAATAAGGTTTTCTTATAAAAGTGAATATCAAGTAACACACGATATACAAAGAAATATTCATAAAAATATGAAGCACAAAAAGACAGAGATTCCTAAATAATATATCTACATCTGGAGAGAGAGAGAGAGAGAGAGAGAGAGAGAGAGAGAGAGAGAGAGAGAGAGAGAGAGAGAGAGAGAGAGAGACTCTTTGGGGATTTGAATATTGCACATCCCCTGAGAACACTGGTTCTCAACTGATGGTCCATGGTGAATTATTTAGGTGGTCCACAGGACTATATTCACGATATTTGGCAATAAATTGGGCATTATATATTTACATTTACATCAAAACGAAATTCTTAGTTGTCTACTAATTTATCTGATTTCACGTTTTTCCCCCTTTTTCGTTTAAAGGTATATACAAACCAAAATATTTTTGTCTTTTCTTTGTTCATCATTACTAAAGAGGAGGTCAAGTACAGTAATTTATCTGCAGTTCTTGCCATTTCCATAAGGAGTCGCTGTATCTCAACACCCTTTCGGAGGCAGGTGTTGGTTTTGGTTCAGAGAGACAAACCCTCTCTATTAATTCGGCTTGGGACCGACTCCGAGATAACTTGTCCAGTGGTTAGATTTTTTTTTTTTTTTAGTGTGACACCAGGTCAGAGAGTATAGTATATATACGCAGGCTATGCCAAAGTCACTCCAAATTTTCATGCATAAGCCATTACGTCATTCTCTGATTATTATTATTATTATTATTATTATTATTATTATTATTATTATTATATTATTATTATTTTATTATATTATTATCTCCTATACATTCTGAAGTTAAGCCTCATATCCACAGCATATCCTGTAAATTTATAAAAGAAAAAAAATTTGATGTCGCTTTTGTAATACTTTCTTAACTATCTTTTCCGTCTTTTAAGCATTCAAGCAATCGTGTTGATAGTGTAATTTAGAAATAAAATTCATATAATTCAATAGTAATTACATTCATACTATAATCCAGAAGATGAGTCAATGTGCGTACTAGAACGCAACCGTTTTAGCTGTACAGTAATATTTACTCCTGATAAGCAATTTATATGTTTGTATTATTTTACGACTATAAATACAGTTATTATGAATACCTGTATTATAAGACAGAGCGTTATATATATATATATATATATATATATATATATATATATATATATATATATATATATATATATATATATATATATATATATATATATATATATATATATTATATATATATATATATATATATATATATATATATGAGAGAGAGAGAGAGAGAGAGAGAGAGAGAGAGAGAGGAGAGAGAGAGAGAGAGAGAATTTACCCATAAAATTTGTTAAATACTCTATAATAATTATATAGTTTTCATCACAGCAAATATCTTTAAAAAGTGCCAACAAAATAGACCTGAAGAAAGAAACTATTCAGTTGAATACGGTTTAGCAAAAAAAGGAGAAAGACAGCGGTACCAACACCGTACTTATCTATCTACATTGTAAGCGACTCGAAACCTTGTGATGTAAGAACAGCAGCCAAACATCGGAGGGATTTTCCGGGATTGCGTGCACAAGTACTGCGCACTGCGATTTTTTTTTTTTTCTTGTCAAGGAAATGAAATCCTTTTTTTTTTCTTTAGCAACGTGAAACGCATTTGATGACGCGCAATAACTTATTTTTTTTCTTTTTGCTGTATTTATAAAGAAGGATGTGCACAAGTATACATGGATCAAAGGTAATAATGATTGAGTAATTGACAAAGCATTATTGGCTATGTTGTGGTGGACAGGGGGGAAATTAGAAAAGTATTGAATGTGAATGTACTGAGGGAACCCTGTGGTGGAATATCAGATCATTATTTAGCGGAAAGTAGAGTGACAGTGAAAGAAAGTGAAGAAAGAGAGGAAGAGAAATGCTAAGAGTGAGTGAACTGAATAAGAGAGGCGGTGAGAATACGGCTGGTCTGAGAAATGTGTGGAATGTCGTGAAAGAGAAAGTGGAGGAGGGAGTGGAAGAACAATGGGGTTACTTCAAGGAAGAAGCTATGAAGTGTGCAGAGGCAGTGTGCAGAAGGAGACTTACAGCTGGAAATAAAAGGAAGAGTAGTGCATGACAGAATGAGGAGGGGAGTGCAGTTGTGGATGAAAAGAAGCAGGCATATGACATATGGTTGCAGATAGGTAATGTAGAGGCATATGAAATATATAGCCTAGAGCAAAAAGGTTGTGGTTAGGGAGGTAAAGAGAGAAGCTGTTGTGAGGTGGGTAGATGTCTGTCTGAGAATTTTGAAAGGAGTAAAAAGATGTATTGGAAGGAAGTGATAAGTGCGGAAAGGTGACTCAGATATGCAGATTGGCTTTTGCTAATAAATTAAATAAAGGTGAGAGAGAGAGAGAGAGAGAGAGAGAGAGAGAGAGAGAGAGAGAGAGAGAGAGAGAGAGAGAGAGAGAGGAGAGAGAGAGAGAGAGAGAGAGAGAGAGAGAGAGAGAGATGGGCTGAGTATTTCAAGGAACTGCTAAACGAGGAAAAAGATTGGCAGAGATTGAGGTTGTGGGAAATGAATGGAGAAAACCAATGCTAGGTGATGAGGATGACAGAGAATTAACAAAATAGAAGGTACGTTTGGCTCTGAGGGAAATGAAAGCAGGTAAAGCATCAGGGATAGATAGGTGTCATGTAGACTGCTTGTCTAAAGGTGGGGAGGCATTAGTAGAAGGGATGGTTAGGTTGTTGAAACCATGTTTCAGGAATGGGATTGGTCCCAGTTGATTGGAGGAGTGCATATGTGCCACTTTTTAAAGGGAAAGGAGATAAGTACGAGTGTAGTAGTTTCAGAGGAATTATTTTGTTGAGTATAGTTAGTAAAGTATATGAAAGAGTGTTAATTGAGATAATTAGGAAAGGTACTGAGAGATTGATTGGAGAAGAACAGCGTGGATTCAGGATAGGAAGAGGATATTTAGATCAGGTGTGTGAGAAGTTCCTAGAGAAAGGTAGGAACTCTTTATGGGCTCTCATGGGCTTAGAGACAGCGTATGACAGGGTTGATAGAGAGGCACTTGTGGATTGTGTTGTGACTGTATGGAATAAGTGGAAATTTGTTTAAAGCGGGCAAGAGTTTTTACATGAATAGTAGAGATTGTGTGAGAGTCGGAAATGGTATGAGTGATTGAAGAGTTCTAGACAGAGGTTTGGAATTAGTGAGTGAGTATGAAAAATTGTGAATATTAAATCAGTTGTTATTTGCGGATAACAGAAAACTGGTGGATGATACTGGAATAAATTGCATCATTTGGTGACTGAGTTTGTTATGATGTGTGCAAGAAGGAAGTTGCAGGTGAATACTGGTAAAAGTAAAGTCATGAAATGCACAAGGAGTGATAATGTTGGTAGACTGAATGAAGAAGTAAATGGAGAATTATTCGAAGAAGTTGAGTGCTTTAAGTATCTGAGGTCACACGTGGCTAGGAATGGAATAGTGGATGTGGAAGTAAGTCATGGAGTGAAGGAAGTAATTAAATGTCTAGATAGACTGAAAAGTCTGATGAGAAGTAGGTATTTAGGAATGAATGCAAAGAAAAGATATGAAGGTGTAATTGTGCCAACAGTATTGTATTGAGCAAAGACTTGGAATGCAAGAGAAAATGAACTGAACAAGTTGAATGAGATGGATAAGAGGTGCTTGAGAAATATGACTGGTGTATCTAAAGGAGGCTAGGCAGAAAACGGGTGTTGAAAGAAAGCAGTCAGATAGATTAGATCAGAGAGTACCGAGTTGGTTTAGACACATGGAAATGATGAGTGACGAATGAATGCCGAAGACAGTGTGGAGTGAAGAAGTGGTTGGAGTAAAGCCAAGAGGAAGAACTAGATTGAGATGGATGATGACGTGAAGAGGGCATTAGATGCATGTGGAGTGTCAGTGGAGCAGGGAAGAGAGTGTGCAAGAGATAGGAATGAGTGGAGGAAGACTGTGCATAGGTGACACTGGCCAAAAGGATTTCTCGCACCTGCTAGCTCAGTGGTCTGTGATGGATGGGTGTGAAGAGAGTTGACATGCGATGAAGAGGTGGGGGGAAATCAGTTGCAGCTGGTGGGTCTCACTGTAGAATATCCTCACCCGCCTGCTTGTGTATGACCGAAGCAAGGTGGAAATGTGGCAATCTTCTATCCCCAAGAAGTTAATAGGAGTGGTTGAGGTACGTTTTGGACCATGGTGTATGTGTCTTGGCTCGGTCATCCCCCCTTACAAGGGGGAATAGGGCCATGTATACAGATAGACTATAAACCCAAGGCTGGATTTTTAATAGTTTGAACTATGCTTGAAACTTACCTCTGAAGCATAAATTTTTTATTTCTTCAAGGGATTACCGAAACTCATTATTAATGCTAAAGCAACAGTTTATTTGTTAAGTTCAAATTAAGTTTGAAACATACTGCTGAAAGTCGCAATTCTTTCTTGTTAGTTTAAATAAAACTGGAAACTTGTAATGACGTAAGGGATGGTTCTCTTTGGTACTACTAGAGAAGAAAGCAACTCATTGTTAATATAATTTATAATTCATTTAAGATTAGTACAAACTAAGTTTAAAATTCAAACTCATACTTCTTTTTTAATGAAAGCAGATATTCATGGAATATGAGTGGCATATTTACTTTTAGTTCAAGCAATGCTTTAAATTCATCGCTGGAGTACGAACCGTAGTTCTTATTCCTTAGCAGATCGATGAAAGCTTCATACTCATTGGCACACTAGGTCATATATCTTTTGCTTAGTTAAAGGATTAAGTCTGGCTTTACTTCTTCTTTCCTTTTACTATTCAAGCAAAGTTTCAAACTCATCGACGAGTTTGCCATTTCTCTTAGTTCAAGATAGGAATAGAACTCATGACTGAAGAATCAGGTAACTTCCTGATATTCATCTCTTGATATTATTTCATATTCTTTATATTTTCTTCTTTTCTTTCTTAATAATTCTAATATCACATTCATATGCTTATTTATATGTAATGGTAAATAATACGATTGAAAGTGTATATGAATAATGAGTTTCTTCTTTTACTTTTATTATTAGTTAATCTCAATATCCATGCAACACACACACACACACACATTCTGCATAAGTGGACATAAAAGTGACATCCATGCAACACACACACACACACACACACACACATATAACCCACCAAGGAACCAGAATAGACTAGAAGTTTATGAGGAAAGTCATATAGGTACTATTGAAGTCATAAACTCAGTTGTTAACATGGCACGGGAGAGAAAATGTAGGATTTTGATTATGGGAGATTTTAATCATAAAGAGATAGATTGGATAAATCTTGATCCACACAGTGGTGAGGACTCATTCGGGGCAAGATTCCTATATTGCGTACAAGGGAATTTCCTACACCAACATGGAATGGAACCAACGAGGGCCAGGGGTGGGGACGAGCCATCACTACTTGATCTAGTATTCACAGATAATGTGAAGGATATTGAAAAAATTGAGTATGAACCACCAATTGGAAAGAGTGACCACTGTGTGTTCTTGATGGAGTATATCGTAGAAGATATTCTGCCTGAGAGTAGAGGCACTGAAGACATGAGGAGGAACTATCCGAAAGGAGATTACATCAAAATGAATGAGCTTTTTGCAGTTATTGACTAGAGAACCTTATTTTACAACAAATCTGTACAAGAAATGTATGACATATTTTGTGAGAAATATGGAAAGATAGTAGATTGCTGCATACCTTTCACCAATGTAGGTGTAATTCATGCAAGAGAGAAATGGTTCGATAATGAGTGTAAAAGAGCTAAGGAGTGGAGAGACAAATGCTGGAAAAGGTATAGCAGGAGAAAAATCATAAATGCCTGGCAAACCTACAAAAGAGCAAGAAATGATACCTAAGTAAAAGAAGAGAGGCAGAGAGAGACTATGAGAGGGACATCACCAGTAAGGCTAAAGAAAATCCCAAGCTTTTCCACAGCTTTATCAGAGGAAAACTGAAGGTAAAAGAACAGGTTTTAAGGCTTAAGAGAGAGGATGAAAGCATCACTGAGACGGATGAAGAGATCTGCAAAGAATTGAACAAGGAGCTTCAGTCAGTATTTACAGTAGAAAATAAAAAATACCCCACCCCCTCAGATTGCAGAGATAGAAGCTCAAGGGCCGGCATTAGAGAAAATTAACCTTACAGCCACAGAGGTATGCAAGGGGCTGATGGAGTTAGATGTTCATAAAGCTACAGGTCCTGATGACATATCCCCTCATGAACTTAAACAATGCACAAACTCAATATCAGTGGCACTAAGTATCATATTTAAAAAGTCACTGGAGTCAGGGGAGATTCCAAGATGCTGAAAACAAGCAAATGTGATACCTATCTTCAAAAAGGGAAGGAGGGATACGGCTCTGAACTATAGACCAGTTTCCTTGACCAGCATAGTTTGCAAAGTTATGGAGAAACTACTAAGGAAACATATCTCTCTTCACTTGGAATCCTTCAACTTTTTGTCAGTGAGGCAACATGGCTTCAGAGAAGGCAGATCAACAGTAACAAACTTATTAGAATTTTATAATGAGGTAAGCCGAATCTTACAGGAAAGAGAGGGCTGGGCAGATTGCATATTCCTAGACTTACAGAGAGAGTTTGACACTTTTTCACATGGGAGACTTATTAGGAAGCTGCAAGAAATGGCTAGAATAGGTAGAAATGTCTTGGAATGGATAAAAACTTACTTAGAAGAAAGGGAACAGAGGGTTAGAGTAAGACACTCAGTGTCTGAATGGAGAAGAGTTAGTAGTGGAGTTCCACAGGGTTCAGGTTTAGGGCCACTTTTGTTCCTTGTATATGTAAATGACCTACCAGAGTCTGTAAATTCATTCATGAATATGTTTGCAGATGATGCAAAGATTGTGAAGAAAGTAAGAAACGAGAACAATGGTCTAAATAATCTGCATGAGTGTTCAGAAAAGTGGCTAATGAAATTCAATACTTCAAAATGTAAAGTAATGAGAATGGGTACAAGTGCAAGAAGGCCCAAGCTTTACTACTCGGTGGCTGGAGTACAGCTTCAAGAGAAAGAAAATGAGAGAGATCTAGGAGTAAACATACTGGTAGATATGTCTCCAGAAATACATATAAATGGCATAGTAAGGGCAGCATATGCATTCTTATCAAATGTAAGGGTAACCTTCAGGCACATGGACAAGGAAATGTTCAGAAATATTTATGTAACCTATGTGAGGCCAAAACTCGAATATGCAGCCCCCTTTTGGAATCCGCACTTAAAAAAGCACATAGCTAAGCTTGAAAAAGTTCAAAGACATGCCAAGAAACTGGTGCCAGAAATACGCAATCTCAGTTATGGTGAGAGGCTGAGGGTTTAAGACTTACCATCACTCGAAGCTAGAAGATTGAGGGGGGATATGGTGACAGTCTTTAAATTACTTCATGGTTATGATAGAGTGGATAGGGTTCGATTTTTTGATATGGCAGGCTCTAGAACTAGAGGCCATAGTTTGAAGCTTTGTAAAAATAACTTCTTTGCAGGATGTAAGGAAATACTTTTTCAGTGTAAGAGTAGTTGATAATTGGAATTGGCTAAGCGAGGAGGTAGTTAATGCTATCTCAATCCATAGTTTTTAGGACAGGTATGATAAGTATCACTAAGTATAAAATGGAACCGATCAGGAGACGGGAAGATACGAGCTTTGGGCTCTTTCCCGCATACACAATTAGGTAATTACAATTAGGTAATTACATAAGAAATCCTGCAGAGTATTGTGAGTAAAAAACTTTTATTTGTTGTGTGACGAGACTGTCCAAAATATTAAAGGAAAAAATTGAGAACATTTTCGTGAGGGGAAAGAGAAGAAGCTGTCCTGTTCTGCCTTGAAGGAAATTTAGACGTGTTGCCAGAGGTGAAGCCATCATATCACATTACCTAATTTTTTGTGTAAATTAGGGAAGGCTATTAAGCCGCTCACCTGATCCTGTGGTTCCATATATTGTTAAAATCAGTATCCTTCCCATTTATATTAATTTGATAGCTAGTTTGATACACGAAATAATATAATAGTTAAATAAATACCAAAGATACACCTGTCAACAGTACTGAGTTAAGTTGCCAAGTAGTACAGCTGTCTTATTTTCTTCAATTTTTTCTTTTCTTTTAGCTTTCTCTTTTACTATTTTTTTATATTGTATATATATTGAGTTAAATGTAAAGTCTGATCCTGTGATAACATATCTTGGTTAGCAAGTGAGTTTATCGGTTAAGAAAAATATATAGCAGAAACAGGTGGATGTCTCCTCAGACACAAATTCAAGTTTTCCTTCAGGTTTGACTTTTGTTTTTATTGCATTTTTTTTCTTTTTCTTTTTATCCTCAAATTACCTTAGTCATTTAAAGTTAGGGTGTGTGTTACCAGAAAAGAGATAAATTGAGTCACTAAATAGCACTTATATGAAGATATAAAAATTCTGTGTGAAGCTTAAATAAAAGTTTTTCTCTCTTTTTTTTCTCTTTCTCTTCTTCTTTCTATATTCTGTGAGAGTGTGAACATAATAATCAGGCCATCTCTGTCCCAAACCTCTCCCACCCAGGGGTTGGGAGGAGTGGAAGCTATTAGGAAACTAAAACAGAAAATCAAGGATTTAGAGGCAATGGTTAAAAGCTTTGATGATAAAATTCGGAATATGGATAGACATATGAAAGAGAATGAAACACTCAGAGAGAAATAAGATTTTTGGAGGAAGCAAATAAGCACAAGGGCAGGAGAGAAAGGAACTAGAAAAACAAATAAAGAAGCTGGAAGGGGAAAAGAGTGAACTAGAAACCAGAATTTCTAAACAAGAAGATAAAAACTTCTCTCCTCTGAGAGAGACGAGATTGCAGCTTGGAATGTCCAGATTAAGGAAAACATTGAACAGTTTAGAAAAGAGTTCCAAGAGCTGAATATGGAACATAATGCCATGAAAACTTCCTTTCCTGATGCACTAATTGGGAATGTGGCAGTAAAAGAGGCTGTAAAGGTGGTGGCACTGGAAAACATACAAACAGTTGACTATAAAGAGACAGTAATCAAAAAAATTAAAGACATTTTGATGGAAAGGGCAAATCCAGTGATCAAACAGGCACTTGATAAAGAGAAGACAGTGGTAATCTCAGGCATAAGTGAATCCCAGGAGCCAACATGGCAGGAGAGACTTGAAGAAAATAAAGCTAGGGTTGTAGACCTGATAAGAAGGCTTAGATTAGTTTGTGATCCTGAGGATCACAAACTAGGCAAATATTTGAGGGAAGGAAAGCAGAGACCAACAAAAGTAACCTCTGAGAGAGGGGAAACATGTAGGGAAATATTTTTTAAGAAAAAATGCCTAAAAGACCTTCAAGAATTCAAAGAAGTGTTCATTATATGATACAGATCACAGGAGGAGATGGGAAAGATCAAAAACTTGTTGCAAGAAGCTAGAAGATTAAATGAAG